>PVIJ01008658.1:0-72467 GCA_004024925.1 Scalopus aquaticus
GGGGGGGAGGGGAGGATAAGGGCACAAAATGGAAGAGAGGAGAATACAGGGGACCATGGAGATGGATCACGGGTGAATTGGTGGTGGGCTGCCCAAGGGGAATACAAAATGTAAAAGACATAAATAACAATAAAAAATAAATAAATAAATAAATAAAAACCTAAGTCAACTCAAGTTGAATAAAATTAAAAATAGGGCCACTCAGGCCAAAACTCTTTCATCTTCCACATCCAAATAATCAGCAAACCACTTGGACTTTACTGTCAAAATATTTCTAGAGTCTCTTCATGGTTATCACTTTCAAAACTATCAACCTGAAACAATCTATCACTCTCTTTAGCTTTAATTACCACAAATGCTTCCTAATACTAGGAGGAGCTGCCCATTCTTAAGCCAAAGGGACCTTTAAAGGTGGATTGGGACATGTTGCCATGAGCTCAAAACATCCAATGGGATCCAATGTCACTTGCCTTGGGCTTGCAGACCTCCCTTTGGGGGCCTGGTCCCTGCCCTCTCACTTCACATTTGCTTCCTGTTTGTTTCCTGTTGTTGGTTTTTAAGGGACTCTCCACATAATCCTCCCTCTGCCTTCTCCTGCTCTTACTCTACTTGTTCCATCTCTGCTCAAATATTCCTCTCTGGGGTCTGATCACACTCTTGGTTATGTTTTCTCTTCCTTGCAAATCTCACTCTTTTCCACCCCTCATTCTGATTTATTCTTTGATACTTTTCCATCTATACTTCTTCACATGACATGCAAAATCATTCTAATTATCTTACTTGACCAAACTCCAACCACACTGCTTCCTGGTGCACCTCTCACACTACAAAAAACCACATGGCCCCCCACAACAGTGAATGAGGTTTGGTCATATCACCCATTTCAGTGACCTCCTCATTGGTTTGTATGGATATGCTACCCTACAACACTAGTTTGTTAGCTTGTTTCTGACTTGAGAGTATTGAAAACAGCACTCTTGGGGATCCCTGATGGAGCAAGGGGTTAAGTCTCAGCACACTGAAGCTATCCAGAGCCACTGCAGCACGAGTTCGATCCCCAGCCAGGGAGCTGACCCACATGGCACAGCAGACCTCTCCTGCCTCGCCCACTGCTCCCCTCAGCAGTGTACTTCAGTTGATCCACCTGTTCTTCTCCCCACTCTGTCTTTGGTGAATCCTCTCACCCCACCACATGTCTGGCCTGCACCCCAACTCTTGCATGCATAAATAAATAAATCTTAAAAAAATAAAAATGAAAACAGTACTATATCTATCTGTCTACATGTATCTCTTAATGTTAGTTCAACATTTCACTCACTTCAACTACAAGTGCAATGTATAAGGCAAAAGGTAAGCATGTCTCCAATTTGGTAAAGTATCACAAAACTCAACCTTCCTCATCTACCTAGAGACAGTAAATAGAACCGTATCTTTTAAATCATTACAAATCAATGTAGTTTTTAATGTTTATGAGATTCACCCTTTTAGACAATGTGGCTCTTTCTGTCTTTCCCACAATATGTACTTTCTTTGTTCAGAAACATGATGTTTTTATTAGTCAAATCCACTATTTTAATTTCAATTTTATAACTTCTTAATTTTGTTATATGCAATGTTTTCTTTGGAAATGTAACTGAATTTTCCCTATGTATATGTGTGTGATCTAGTTTATGAAAGAGAGAAACAATTCAAGTCTCTGGAACTAAATCTCAAGTTGGAGATTGAACACTGTACGTTTCCTTTCCACACTCGTGCTTCCAGAGAGATAGTTGATATTTAAAGGTAGACTGAGTATAAACTACATGCCTGTAAATGCTAGAGCCAGTTTCTTTACTTGTTGTTCTTTCTTATACTAAGTTGTCTCTCAATCTCCACTTCCAGGTTTTTCCTTTCTGTTCTTATATGTTTACTTTTCCAGATCAAAGTCTCTCAAATGACATATGGATACAGAGGTTAATATAACTCCCATTAAGGGAAGGCTCTTTAAACTATGTGCCCTTCAGAGTCCCTGATATCATCCTTAGGTATATTTTTTGAGATAATTTTGAAATTATTACCTGCAGTGGCCTATTATCTCTTTTTAAATAAATTACAAACTTTAATAAGATGATCTTTATTTGAAGACGTACTTAGAACAGAGTTCAACATTGTTCTAATATTTTGAAAATAAAACCTCCGTCCATGAAAATACTTTATATTGATTGGAAATAGATTGGAAATCATACATCTTATATGTGAAATTCATAAAATAATTATTTTTAAGATTTATTTATTTATGCATATGAGCTGGGATACAGGCCAGAGTCATGGGGCGGCGAGAGGGTTCACCAGAGACAGAGTGGGGAGCAGAACAGGCAGAGCGACAAAACTACACTGCTGGGTGGAGAAGTGGGCAAGGCAGGAGAGGTCTGCTGCACCATGTGGGAATCTCCCTGGCCTGGCATCAAACTCTCGTTGCCGACAGCTCCAGAGTGCAGCACTTAACCGCTGCGACACCAGGGAGGTCCCACAAAATAATTTCTATATAATATAGAGAAAGTGAAGCTTAACAAAACCTAGTCATTGATAGGTTTGAAAAATGGTTTTTCAAATAGATCTTTTTCTCACAGGGTAATGGATAAGTAATTGCTTATGTATAGTCAAAGGAGCATAAAATTCATCTTTGAGAAGCTTTTAAAATACCATTTCTTCTTACTATATTTAGTGCTTTACCATATCCATATATGTGTACATGTGTATTTATTTATATGCATGTATATATGAAAAATTCTGAATATTACAAGAATAAATGATAAATTGTAAGCCACTTGCAAAGAGATATAAACAAACCACATGTGATATAATTAATCAGCATCCTCTAACAAGTCTAATAATGGTGTTTTGCAAATAAGAACTCAAAAAGCACAAATATGACTCCTTTAATAATGACACATTTAAATAGGAAACAAGAATCAAAAGTGAGAATAAAATATAAACTTATAGAATATACACTATAACCATTTAGCATGTTTTTGAACAAATGCCTGTATCTACAAAACACTAAAATATATAAAGAAAAATTATTATTTACTAGTGAATATAGTTCTATTAAACTAATGTTTAATTAAGAAAATATTTGTAAGATAATCTGAATTTATCCCCTCTTCATTCTTTTAACTTTTATAGTGGTACCTCCCTATCTATTATAAAATATCATATTTCATTTTTGACTTTAAGTGTATGATTTTTGTTTATTTTTTAATAACTGTATTAAATCACTTTATATTTGGGAATACAAAATATCCTAGTTAAATATAAAATCAATACAAAGAGTTAATTCTGTAACTGTCTTTAAGGAGGAAATTTACATTTTAAAGTTCTCTTGTGTTAACATATATAATGGAAATATACAGAAATAACTTTTTTTAGTCTAGGTGTTTAAAACTATTTAAAATCATCATTAAAGAAATAGTACATAAATATTTCAAAACACAATCAAGAGCCCTATATTTAAAAATATTAAGTTAAAAAGTAAAAAGCAAAATTATAATTCACATTATAATTAACCATATTAAAATAATATATGCAAATAAGACAAGGAATAAAAGGACATGAAAATAAAACAATTATGTTGCCAAATGAGATAATGGAAAATGAGTGAATTTTTCTGTCATTTTTATTATTTTCTTTAATATTAAATTACTATTTGTACAATAACATAATTGAAATATTACTTTTTAAAATGAATGGCCAAAACACTGGATTTTGCTACTGTGGACTTGCTGTTATATGCCACATCTACTATTTGCGCGCGCGCGCGCGCGCGCACACACACACACACACGCGCGCGCACACGTATCATAATTATGAACACTCACACAAGAAGAAAAGAAACTAACAGCTACTGTATTAACTCAACCTCACCACCATATACAGATATCTATAGAGGAATTTGAACATCAAATTGTTTGTTCAGCTTCTCATTATGCCTTTTTATATTCTAGCTGTATTTTAAGCTGTGTATACCTAATTAAACCTACAAAAAAGCTTAATTAAGACTATATGAATTCATTCCACTCTGGCTTGTTTTGCATCTGTACATAAGATCAAAAAGATAGTCTAATGGCCATTTTGTACTGATACAGGAAATGCACTGCATTAATTCCAATGAAAGTACTGAATTGATTCTGCATTTCAATTTAATTGCAATCTTAAAGTAAGCAAGGTCCTGTATTTCTGGAAATTACTACATGGGTATCATCTATAAAACTTGAAATCACTAACAAATTTTGAAAAATTTAATTCTACAATGAAGGCAAAGTTATATGGGTTGGGTGGCCTTGATTTTTCTTGAAATATGGCTATTTCTCTTATTCTCATAAATTTCCAAATCCTATTAAAAATGTTTAAGTTATTTTGTTAATAATTTCTTTGTTTTGCCTTCCTAGCTCATTCTATGTTATGTTAAATTATCAAGAATGTAACTTTCATGATAACCTATTTCACAGAGATTCTACTTTATATCTATTGATAAGTTTGCTGGTAACTGTAATTAGTAAATGCACATTACTGTTTACAGAAATATTAATTTAATAATGTTAATTATTTAATAATATTTTATTTTAGTAAAAATTTATTTATTTATGCATACAAGCTGGGGTACAGGCCAGAGGCATGGGGTGGCAAGAGGGTTCACCAGAAACAGAGCAGGGAGCAGAACAAGCGGATCTACTGAAATACACTGCCGAGGGGAGCAGAAGGCGAGGCAGGAGAGGTCTGCTGTGCCCAGTGGGGCATTGAACTCTTGTCGCCCATGCCAACAGCTCCACAGAGCAGCACTTAACCTCTGCGCCACCAGGGAGGCCCGTTATAATAATTCATTCTATAATCATTCATTTCTTCTCATAATTTTTGTTTCTTTGAAGCAATCTATGAACTTCCTATATGCCAAAGGGAATTCTTCAGACATAGACAGAGGACATTATTATATACAGTGAAATATTTAAGAATACATTTCACGCATTTACAAACTTGACTAAAGAGGGCAAGTAATCAGACAATCTTACTTGGTATCAAACTGTGCCCATTAATTTTTATACACATATTTACAACATCCTCAGCAAAGCTACAACAGCTCTTGGTACAGGCTTCATTCTGGATGAAAAGCCATCAGCTGCAAAATGGTGGGCTGCATCTGTAGTATCATAGATTGTAAATACACAGACACATTATCACATTTCCTCAATTCTAACACCAATATTTCTTCACATTTTAACATTTCCTAAATTAGGATGCATTCTACAATGGACTTTAAAAGAAACTGCCCAGCCATTTATGTTTCCCCTCCAGGAAAGCTGATGTTAAATCGATGGCACCTTTTACAGATATTGACATCTTAGAATTGAGGAAATAGAGTGTAAGTTGTGGATCTCATAACGGCTGATGCTAGCAATAGCATAAAGCAATATATTATCTCTACTACCACTATTTTTTTTTGAATGTGATCATTTTAAGGATAGTGCAAACATTTCCAATAGAGATTTGAGATAATGCCTTGTTTCACTAGAATTATGTTTTAAATCCCTACCTCTTTTCTCAATTATACTTAATTTAAAATTTCAAGAATAATTACCTTCCAAAGTAAATGCTATCTTAACGTGAGGCACTTAAGTTAGAAGCAACAGTTTTTCATAATAAAACTTCTTTGAGGATGGACAGCTTAGAAGGAACACAAGAACCAACATAGTATTTATTTTAATTATTTAAATTCAAAGCTAGAAATGTATCTTGTTTTTATTTTCAAAATTAGGTTTGTTGTTAAAAAATATTGGCTTTTAAATACTTTAGCTATGAATTAGCATGTCAAATATATTACACCCATCACCAAATCCATTACACGAAGAAAAACAGTGTAAGATGTATTAGGTGTCGGAAGTAATTTAAAAGAATAACCAAAGGAAATGATGTAAATGTACAGGGGAAATATAAGTAGTTGAGTCAGTACATCCTCCTATTATGATCTAAAAGGTGAACCAAGCCAAATATTGAGATAGCTTTAACCTTATTACAAATATTTATTACTAATATTTTGTTCATTTAGTATGCAAGTATCGCCCATCACCATTTAAGAACTTGTTTAACGTAAATCGAAGTGACTTACAATTATTTGAATGGGTCATCTGTGCTGGATCACAATTAATCTTTGAGTTTACACAAAGTAGATTTTTGTTCTTACCACCCAGTGTCAGTTTCTTTATTTCAGCATGGGTATTAAAAGATAGTGGACAGAAGTGTGTTTTTTTTTTTTTTGTGAGCCTGTTTAATTTTGTATACAGGATATTATGACTTAAAATCTGAAAAAATAACCCCCAATTTACAATCTCATGAGATCAGTAGCAGAGTTTTAGTGTACTACTTTGAAATTCCCCATCACATATTCAGCCACCATAACTGATGGAGACTAAGAGTAGAAAATTTAGGATGGAGGTGTCCCAAGGCCAGAAACTGGAGTTGGGGACAGAAACAGTTAACATAGTTATTAAGCCAGTTTCAGTGCTGCTGAAAGGGAAGTTCTGGTGAGACTTTTCTCAGAGGGACCTGAAGGAACCCCACTCTCTGAACCCAACTCTCCACAACAATATCGAGAACTGTTACTTTCTAATTTTCATTCAGCAGAACTATTTTTGTCACCAAGTCAACAGTGATATTATTGCATGTGGCTCTGTTCTGTGCTGACATTCTTGTGAAAGAAATACCTATAGCCAAGCACCGCTCTTCCTTCAGGGCAACTCTTGGTCCTTGCCTTGCTATGCATTCCAAACAGCAGTCACCTCAGAATCACGATCGTCAAATTTAGGGTCATTTCTACTTCCCTGCCTTTCATGGACAGGAACTGAAAGGTGGTTTTATTATGAATATTTTTTATCATGCCTCTTTACTTTAGCAGTGGAAACATATAATATGTCAGGAAGGGCTATAAAAACACAAGATTTTCAGTCCCCATATCCTGTAGGCTGAAGAATATTTTTCTCTTTATATAAGTTCTGGTATTTCCTGTACGATTTGAGAAGAGACATAATATTTAACCAAGGAACGATTAAAAACTACACTTTAAAATTAAATAAAATGTATTTGGGTTCCATAATTTTAAAAGTGTTCACACAATAAATCCAAAATAAATGATATAATAGGAATATTTCTAACTTTAATGGGGGAATTATTACAGAAAATGGAAACAATAGTAGTTAGAAATTATTCCTGTCCTTCAGGATATTGGTTAGTGCTACAAAAGACAGATAAATGATAAAAGACAAAGTGAGGCAGTGGTGACAGGGGAAACCAGATATTCTCAGAGAAAAATTAAATTATAAGTTCAAAAAATTCAAAAGAAATAATGCAGTAATCTATGGAATGATGTATTTGTGTAATCAACTCATTTTTATTGAATAGTTACCATATTCAAGACATAGTCTAGGTGACTAGTTGCTTAGAAGCATATATAAGGTATAGTTCTAAGTATTTACTCTCTTAGGAAGGGAAAATACATACACACCTAACTCTAATAGGACACATTTCAAGGATAAGTTTAAAAATTATTTTATTTGTTGGCTTTAGGAGAAAGCACTTAGTTACATAATTCTTCATAATTGTACTAGGTCTACATGATTCTCTCATATATAACAAATTTTACTGAACTTATCAGCCCTCCTTTTTTTCAAGCATTCCTGAAAATATATTTTTTTAAATATTTATTTATGCATACAAGCTGGGGTACAGGACAAAGGCATGGGGGTGGGAACCAGAGACAGAGTGGGGAGCAGAACAGGCAGATCGACAGAAACACACTGCTGAGGGGAGCAGCGGCCGAGGTAGGAGAGGTCTGCCGCACCATGTGGGAATCTCCCTGGCCAGGTGTCAAACTCGCATCCCTGCTGCCGAGAGCGCCAAGCGCAGCACTTAACTGCTGCGCCACCAGGTAGGCCCTGAAAATCTTTATCTTGTCCTGCCCTGTTTACAGCCCAGGGTGAACAATACCCTTCAAAAACCTGGCCACTGACTCAGTATATTGTCTATTGACAGCAAAAAATAAAACTGTCCAATAGGTGTATGTGCCTCTGAATTCCACAAGTGCAAGTGCATAATTCATGTCTTCATGCATCTTCTTTTAAAACGAATCCCTGACATATTAGTTAAATTTATTGTAAGCACTGTGCATTATAAAACTCATCATATTGTGCTTTTCATTTTATTCGGACCTTTCAGTCAATTACAAATAATATACAATTTCTACAGCAAGCAAACAATGTTACCCACATTTTACCCACTAACACTAGCACAATTCCAATATAATTTGGACCTTATGGGGTTGAAAATATAATGAAATGAAGACAAAATAGGATCATGCCTGAGACAACAGGAAATGAAATCTTAAACAAGACACAGGCTAATTGTCGGGGAAGGAAAATGGTTGTACGTTTAGGGACCTGTGAGATTTGTCAGCTTAAATGTATCATGATAGGCATTTGATAAGGTCTGAGATGACAGACATACAGCATGCAAAACACCCATCAATTGACAAGACAACCTTCAAAACACAATTAGAAGTACTTGCTATTCTCTGCGAACACAGGAAGTGAGTAATGGTTCTAGCAATAGCTCTTGAAAGGGGGCACTGTAAGGAAAGAACACCTGGGAAACTTCTGTGTTGGTTTTGATGCCTTAGGGTCAAGGTGAGTGAGGTGGCCGCAGTGTGAAAGTATTTCAAGTGGACAAGCAGCCTCTGGCAGTCTCAGGGGTAATTTCGCAGATAGGCACAGGTCAGAGTGTCCGAGAAGCCCCATCCACCAAGCCTGTTGAGAGCTCCAGGGTGGCACTCTGTGGGGCAGACCTCCTGGAGAAGGTGATTTCCTGACAGTTGGCAGAGAGCCCCGTGCTATCTGGCAATCCTGGTGTGGCTGTATCAGTAGCTGCGGGATGAAGTTCTCTGAACTCTCTGAAGCTCTGAGTCTTGCTTTTACTTAAAAATGACTATTTCAGTACTTTGAAAGATCTAAGTGGCTTATTCTCTCATCTTTTGGAAATTCAAACCACCCCTCTTTACCTTTAAGCATAAAAGTTCACTCAGAGTTGTATTTCTTGTGTCTTTTGAACCTACTGCTTTCTTTTGTGCTAGAATTGGTCCCAGTGCAATAAAGCTGATGTCAAACCTTGATGGTGCAAGGCAGGATGGCAAAGCTAAGGAGCTGTTTCAGAATAGTTTGAATGGCTTGATGGACATCTGGACTAAACTCCTTCAGCCACTGAATTCTTACTCAATGGCTAATGTGGACACACTAAGTGTATTCACAAGAATGATGTTAATGTCTTTATTAGAAAATATTAGCAATATGCAAAAAGATGGCTATGTCATATTAAAATATTATATAAACTATGAGAGACATAATAGCTCTAAGTTTTGATTTCTGTCAAAATGAACGTAATTTTATTGCAACCAAAATTTTATTTCTTGCTGCTTTAGTGGAATTGGGAACAGTTGTGATCATATCACTTAATGAAGAAGTGTGTATGTGAATCACTTGCAATTATTTTTAAATTTTGTCTTTTCTAGAAATACAACCGACAATAAAATTAAGAACTAATGTCATCAGGTCTGTTTAACTATACTATTTTTATGTCACTGTAATGATTGAAATACATCTTGATGTCATTAAAGTTCCGTGTATAAAGATGTTTATATTCCTCTTTTAGAAAGAAATTATCTAGATAGAGAAGTGATTTAAGGATGATTATAAATCTTGGATTTAAAATATAATTTGAAGACTCTTATAACATTTCCATCTCCCTTAATCTACAGACTCAGCATGCTGGGGGCCTGAAAACTTCAGCCCCATACTGGATTTTAGTATACAAACAGATTTAAATCCATCCTTCTGTTTTATACATGTCCTTTATAAAGGGGCATCTGTTTCTAGGTTTAAATCTAGGTTTAAATCTGGACCATCATATCTTGCAATCATCAAATTAGGATGGATCCCTTCACTGCCTTTTATTCTGGAGAAAAGCAAAGCAAAGCAGACTCCCTGCTCCAGACAGACCTTGGACACACTAGTATAATTAGTGGAACCAGCATTTCCAGGTTGTGTGTGATCTTTGTTCTACTGATGTGCATGCCATCAGTTTTCTTTCATATCTACTACACCCAGAAATGGATTTTAATGAACATTTCTCTCCTTGACCAAGGATTATATCACTTTGATGATATCTTTTATTAGCATTTTAATATCCATATAAATTAGAACCATTAATGGACAAATAAATGCATACATGTAATCAAAATGATTGATTTTAAAAAATGAACTTGGCCTGCCTGTGTACCTCTCTGTCTTGTTTGGAGTGCCATGGTAGACCATTCACAAATGCCTTTGGAGACAGTAGACAGTCCTTCAGTCAGATACGTTTACACTAATCCACCCTCAAGGCATCAAGGTTTATTTTGTTTTATGTGGGTCATGATAAAAATCTTAAATGGTGTCTAAACTATCTCCTGGTGGGATGTTCCAGCTATTGAAAAAAAAAAAAAGTTGACAATGAGTAGAAAATGAAAGGGAGATCTCTGGGTTATCTTGATGCTAAAAATAGTAGCTTGAAGGTGAAAGTGGATGGCTACATAAATAAGAACAGCCCATTTGATATCCTGTATATTATCAGTGTTTTTAAACCAGTTGTGGCCTTGATTCTTTTTGAGAATATTATATAAAGGTATGTGCCTGTGTCGTAAAATGAAAGCAATTATGAACCAAATTTTTCTTTGCTTCTTTTATTGGTTTGGAAAGATTTCTTCAAATAGACATAATTCATAATATAATATTTATAAGAATTTATGTCCTTATCTTTTTTTAGGGAATTACTTCTTCCCCAAAAATATGTCTCTAAATTTTGCAAGTCAAACTAAAGAAATACCACAACTTTTATTTCTTCACAAAAGTCGATTTCTTTAAGATTCTGAAGTCTGTTTTCTTTAAAAAGAGTTTGAAGTGCTCAAATTTTAGACTTAATCTTGGCAACATATATGCCATCTCTGGTATTCATATATGTAATGCTTTCTATTAGAAAGTAACAGAGCTATATAATCGATCATTTTCACCAAACTTACTTCCCAGAGAAAAGAATTACTAATGTTTTGGTATATCATAAAAAATGCGTCCCTAAGCACTGAAAAACCTGCAATTAGTGTATTTTGCTCTAGTTATTGCTGTTCTTTTTCCTTACAAAAAAAAAAAAAAAAAAAAAAACAAAGGGAACCTAGATTTCAATAGCACTGTAATGCTATTTGTTTCTTTTAATAATATTATCTGATCACTTTTGACTTTCATATTGATATATAGATTAGAAAACCAATAATAAAGGTACCTTGTCATCCAAAAAACAAGCAACAAAAATATAAAACTGGAGACCCCATGGGACGCAATGTTTGGTCCATTACCTCATGTCACTGAACAATTTGTCACCAAGGTGGGGGACAGTCCCCTCACTTCCTTTGTTCCTCATTCATGGAGACTCTTTTCAAATAATTATTCCTCACTTTTCTTATCCGTGACATTAAGGAAGGATCTTGAATTTGAACTCTATATTTAATATCATTTAAGAATTTATATTCAGAATTCTTCACAGTGTTTTATGGCCTTGGCTGAATCTGCCAACTGATCAGTGGAAAAGTGTTTATAGATTTCAGTCCTGGTGTGCATGAGACTTCTGTAGCACTGGGAAAGTGCAGTGACATCTGTCTCCTATCTCTCACACAAATGGGCAGTTTGGCCAGAGGAGAATATACCTGTTTTTAACATCACCTAATGATGACCACACCATCCTAAAAAAAAGTGGGTTTTACTTATTAATTAGCCAAATAACTTAAGCATAATTCAGCCAAATGGATTCTCCTTATGCAGCTTGAGAACTATGCTGTATTTACACACACACACAAAATCATAAAACACTGATTTGCCTGAATTTCAACCAGATAGTCCAAGAAATATTTCCAGGATACCACTAGATATTCTACCTTCATTTCTTAATAAATCATTCATTAGTCTCTGACATTATGTAATTGCCAAATTTCAGAGCAGGAAGAAAAAAAAAAAAAAACAACTTGAGAATTATTGTCAGAGTCTCTGATGCCAGAACAGTCCATGAAAAATCCTGACTCATGAGCCGGACTTCCTTCTGTACAAACATGCAAAATAAGATAAGAAGATGGGTTTTCAGTGGTTTCTCTACAAATGACAATCTGAGAATTTTTTTTCAAATAATATTATCATTGGTAAAGTAACATTTCTATTTAAAAAAAAGTCAGTGGCTCCTGAAGTTTGCAAAATGGGGCCCCCCAAAATCATTCATCAATGACTGTGCTAGTATGCTCATAACTGGCTGATGGTCTTAGTTCTTTCCTTTATTTGTTTCTGGGAAATTGTGTACCTTTCATTTTTCTTTGACATTTAAAATTATTAGACAAAATACTAGTAATTTGGGATGAATTGTGGAAGGGGGCTTTTTTTCCCCAAAAATTGCTTTTTCTGTCTCACTGTCCAAGAGTCAGGGAGTTGAATTATTTCCAGGGCACCCAGAAACTAAGATATTTCAAATTGCTTTTGATTAAAAAAAAAAGTGTTAATGTAATAACTCTGCATGACACCTATGATTCCATAACACTATGTATTTTGTTTTTGGATAATTCACATATCAAAGCAATAAGGCTCTATTCATTTTCAGTAAGGTCTTTTTCTCATAAGTATGTGCCTTTCTATTTAAACTATTTATTACTTTGGGATGATTATAGATTCGCTGGAGTTTACAAAATAATAGTGAACCTATGTAACTGCACCAAGTTATCTCCAAAGGAAAATTTATAAGGAACTCACACAACTCAACAAAAACAGAGCCAATAATCCAGTCAAAAAACGGAAGGAAGAGCTAAAAAGGCACTTATCCAAAGAAGAAAAGGAAATGATCAACAGGTACATAAAAAAATGTTCAACATCACTTATAATCAAGGAAATGCAAATCAAAACCACAATGAGATACCACCTCACACCTGTGAGGATGGCACACATTAAACATACAGGCAACAACAAATGCTGGAAAGGATGTGAAGAAAAAGGAACTCTTCTACATTGCTGGTGGGAATGCGAACTGGTCCAACCAATGTGGAAAGCTGTATGGTGATTTCTCAAACTGCTAAAAATGGAGCTCCCATACGACCCAGCAATATCACATTTGGGAATCTACCCAAAGGACAAAAAAACACTAATCCAAAAGGATACATGCACCCATATGTTCATTGCAGCACTGTTCATAATAGCAAAGGTATGGAAGCAACCCAGATGTCCAAAAATAGATGATTGGATCAAGAAGATGTGGTACATATACACAATGGGATACTATTCAGCATTCAAAGAAGATAAACACATGCAATTTGCAGCGACATGAATGGAATTAGAGGGTATTATACTCAGCAAAATAAGCCATAAAAAAAGAGAAAAATATCGAATGGTTTCACTTATAACAGGACTACAAGGAAACCAAATCGGAGAGAGACACTCAGCGGGGTGGGGGGGTCGAGGGGGAGGACAAGGGCACAAAATGGAGTAGAAAAGGACACAAGGGACCACGGAGATGGATGACGGGTAATTGGTGGTGGGTTACCCAAGGGAAATTCAAAATGTAAAAGATATAAATAACAATAATATATATATATTAAAATAATAATAATAATAATGATAATAATAATAATAATAATAAATAAAATGTTAGTAGAATCCATCAATGAGCCAATCTAGACCTCGTGCTTTCTCTTTTGGAAAATAATTTATTTAATTTTGGTACTAAATATAGTTCTGTTTTGGTTACTTATTTTTCCTGTGTAAGTTTTGGTAGATTATGTCTTTCAATAAATTGATTTACTTTGAATTGTAAAACAAAAAACAAAAACAAACAAAACAAAAAAACAAAGGCAACATCTTACAAAACTGGAGTGAAAACCATGAACACCAACCACAACAATGGCAGGTGCAGGGAAGACAAAGATCATTCCCAGCAGCCCTGCATTCCTTAGCTTGTCATTTATGGCAGACCTTCCCTGCCCATCCCCCATTCCTGGGCCCTGTCAGCCACTAATCTGTTCTCCACTTGCATAATTTTGTCACTTTTTTTTTTTAAAGATTTATTTTTTATTTATACATACAAGTTGGGGTACAGGCCAGAGGCATGGGGCGGCAAGAGGGTTCACCAGAGATAGAGTGGGGAGCAGAACAGGCAGATCAGAAATACACTGCTGAGGGGAGCAGTGGGCGAGGCAGGAGAGGTCTGCCGTGCCATGTGGGATTCTCCCCGGCCGGGTGTCGAACTAGCATCGCCGCTGCCAACAGCTCCACAGCGCAGCGCTTAACCACTGCGCCACCGGGGAGGCCCAATTTTGTCACTTTCATTTCAAGAATGTCATACAACAAAATCACCAGTATGTCACTTTTGGGTATTGACTTTTTTACGTTAAGTACAATTCCTTGGAATTTTGGCCAAGTTACTTGTTTTAATAGTCTGATTTTTTTCAATGGCTGGATATTTAGGGTATGATTATACCACATTTTATTTAACCTTTCACCTTTGAAGAACGTTTCTTCAGTCATTTCTATGGGGGATAGTGTAAATTAAAGCTGCTGTGAATGCTTGTGTGGAGATTGCTGTGTGCACAGGTTAAATGGTACATTTTTTATGATGGACAGATGTCAGGGATCTCCTTCAGCTGTGCTGAATTCATATTTCATTTGATATCACTATTTCTATAAAAAGATCTTGCAGTTTTTGTGTCCTAGCTCATCAGTGAAGAAAATAATAGCACAGATTTATCACTGAGGATTCTCACTTACAAACAAGGGACACTGATTTTCTCTGATTAAAACAGAAAGGAAACACACTGCAAGTGTTTAGGATAGCTCCCAGAATGAGAAGGGAAAGGAAGTAGGTTGCCAAAAAGAGCAGAAAGATGGAATGGTAAGAGATATGCAGGATCACAGCAAAAACTAAAGCAAAATATAGGACAAAAACACTACTAGCACCACCCTAAAAACAGCAAACTCTGTGCCTTATCCATTGGCTCAGGCATTGCAATCTATGGACAGCGGTAATGATGTCACAACTGGTCTTGCAGATTAGATTAGCCATAACTGACATACGAAATCCTCATTATCAGCAGCACACAATGCATAAACACACACACACACACACACACACACACTACATTTGTATAGTTATATCTATAACATGAACATGACCATTATATAATTACATAGAGATCAACTATGGTTGTATATATGTGCCCATACTTGCTTATAACTATGTATGTACATGTATATGCACATGTGATATGTATATTTACTAGACATTCTATATAGTCATCACCCAAATTTGGAAGGCAAAGAAAGTAGTGGGCTAAACTTACGGTACTTTTTCTGATTAACAACTGAATTGATGGCTATATAATTAGAGCTGTTTTATTGAAAAGGTATCTAAAAGTTAAAGAAAAAAATAGCACATGGAATATATGTGATCTAAATACTAGTTCATTTCATAATAAATAAAAAAAGAATTAACAGGTGTTGAGAAGAATAAAATGTGGACAAACTGGCAAGCTCAGACACTGCTGGAGGAAATGTAAATGGTTAAAGGTTAATGGAAAATGGTAAATGTAAATGGTTAATGGTAAAAGGTTAAGGAGAGACTAATCAAAAGACCTGGCAATTCTACTCCTAGGTAAACACCCAAGAAAGTGAAAGCACATATCCACACAAGATGCTGTAGGAAATCGTTCTTAGCAGCATCATTCGGAAGAGCCAGACAAGAAAAATACCCCCTATGTCCACTGACCGTTGGATGGAAAAAGTAACATGGCAACATGGCACCTATCCCAGTAGTGGAATGGCATTCAGAAAAGGAAGAATGAAATTCTGATGAGTGTTACCACATGGACACACCTCCTGAACATGAGGGAAGCAAAGTCTGTCATAAAAGTACACATATCCCATGCTTCTATTCCTAGGATGTGTCCAGAAAAGGTAAATCTATAGAAAACAGGGTACATGGGTGTTTGCCTATGTCTGGAGTAGGAAAGGAGAAGATGGGGCATGAAATTAGATCATGGTGATGGTTGTACAACTCTTTATAGCTACTAAAAATCATTGCGTTGTACACTGCAAATGTGTGTGTTTTATTAGATGCAAATCATAAATCAATAAAGCTGTTAAAACAAATTTAAAAATAAGTCCATTGTTTTCTTTTTGAACACGACACACATTTCTTCTCTTAATTATTACACATCAATAAACAGATAGAGCTATTGATATTTGTATATTTAGTCTCATTTTAATTGTTCAGCTAATTAATCACAAAGACTAACCAGATACCAAGCCAGCCGTAACATTTCATAACATTTTGAACATTTCAAAAACTGATTCATCCACCTGCCCTTTAGATTCCTTTTCCATGACCTTTTCCACCAATTATATGTACTGCCTCTATATTTAAAAAATGATGATTAGTCTATTTTCTTTTTTTTTTTAAGATTTATTCATTTATACATACAAGCTGGGGTACAGGCCAGAGGCATGGGGCGGGGGGAGGGTTCACCAGAGACAGAGCAGGTAGCAGAACAGGCAGATCAGAAATACACTGCTGAGGGGAGCAGCGGGCGAGGCAGGAGAGGTCTGCCGCACCATGTGGGATTCTCCCCGGCTGGGCATCGGACTCGCATGGCCGCTGCCGACAGCTCCACAGCGCAGCGCTTAACCGCTGCACCACCAGGGAGGACCCTGATTAGTCTATTTTCATTGTCTCCACTTCCAAACCTACAAGTAATTTCTGATCAGCTGAAATCTGGTTTCTGACCGTTTTCTGACCTTACCACTGTATTGAAACTCTTCCACTACCTCTAAACTGACAAATGAATCTCATTTGTCTTTATACCTCTGCATTATTTAACATGTTAATCACTCACTTCTTAATCAACTCCTGTGGCTTCTTCAACAACACACTCACTCTCTTGTCTTCTTCCAATCTCAGACTAATTATTCTAATAATATTTTTTTCATTTTATCTTCTTCTAGCTATTTCTTAAGTGCAGGTATCTCCAGGGGTTCTATACTTAGTTTTCCTCTTCTGCACCAACCTTCCTAGATGATCTCATTCAACCCAAGTCTTCAGCTCTCTCTTACTAACATGTCAAGCCAGTTCTAAATCTATCTATCTGCCAAGTTACTTCCATAATACCAAATAAAACAGCAAGTAAGAGCAAAAATTGTAGCCACAAATTCACCTGCTAGGAGATACTCACTAGACTTTCCACAGATAATAATGTCCAGTTTTCATGGACGCTCTATATGGTACTGACATGCGTTCATCTGATAGAGGAAGACACTCAAGTAGACAAATTAAATAATTTATCCATAGTTATACAAATTTTAAGAGGTCAGGTTGGGATTTAAGCCAGGCCACTGTCTTCAAAGTCATAGATAAACTGCATGGTGGACTCCAAACTTTCAAGGGGTATCTATTTTAAATGTTTTACTGAGTACATAAATAAATGTTCTTTGGGTACTAAAAATGAAAAGTAACATGTGATATGTATTTTTCCTTAAAACCTGTTTTTTTTTCCCTACTGATTCTTTAATGGCACAAGGTCATCAGAGTCATCTTATTTCATCTTAACTATATGGGTTAAGATGTGGGTTTCTGGGCCTCCCTGGTGGCGCAGCGGTTGGGCGCTGCGCTGTGGCGCTGTCAGCAGCGGTGACGCGAGTTCGACGCCCGGCCGGGGAGAGTCCCACATGGCGCGGCAGACCTCTCCTGCCTTGCCCGCTGCTCCCCTCAGCAGTGTATTTCTGATCTGCCTGTTCTGCTCCCCACTCTGTCTCTGGTGAACCCTCTCGCCGCCCCACGCCTCTGGCCTGTACCCCAGCTTGTATGTAAAAAAAAAAAAAAATAAAAAAAAAATAAAATAAAAAAATAAAAAGATGTGGGTTTCTGCCCTCACATCCCATATCTAAGCAACCTGTAATTCCAACTGACTTTACCTGCTAAATACATACCAAGCCTCTCTACTACTCTCCATCTGTCATATCTGTCTCTTGTGTAAGCTCCTCCATGATCTCTCCATTGGAGCACTACAAAGCTTCCTAAGGGTCTTTTCCTCATTCCAATATTTCTTACACTGTAGTCGGCATATTATTTTACTGAAATACTTACCTAATGATGTGGTTACCCACAGACTTAAGTCAAACCTCATTGTGTTGCACAAACCTCTGCCTTAACACTCGACTTCTGTCTACTTTTTCTCATTGCATTCGATCGGATGGCCGGAAAAGCCACGATGCATTTTTGCTTGAAAAACATAGAATAAATATGTCATGACTTTTCTAACAGCCCAATACTATTTTAAAGTACCTGTACTTTCTGGAAAGAATCATTTTTATCAGCCTCATCTGTGTGTGTGCTCTTATTGGTCTTCCAGATCAGTTTAAAGTCATCTCCCATGCAAAGCTTTTTCTGACCACAGAGGGCTCTGACTAGCCCCTACTCCCCACTGCGCTCCTTTTCCATCTGAGATGTCTTTTATCTGGGAGAGGCAGCATGAGCGTTGCAAGCGTTAAGTACAAGCCTAGGACAAGTATTTCCTGTGTGTGAGATCTTGGAGAATCACCTTAAGCCATCTGATTCCCAACTTACACATCTATAAAATGATTTTACTCTTTTAGATTATTTACTATTTTATACTATTTTACAGTATGACTGTCCCCAACTTGCAATAGTTCAACTTAAAATATTTCTACCTGATGAGGGTGTGGAAGCAGTAATTGTTCAGAAAGATCTTCACTGAAGATGCTGTAGCAGCCACAGCTCCTAGGCAGCATGCTTGACTTATAACATCGGCAACCTAGTATGGGTTCTTGGAAATCTACCACCATCATAAATCAAGGAAGATCTGTACCTCTCTTGGAACACTGACATAAGATACTGTCAACGTAAGTATTCCCTGTCACAGCGTAAGTGCTCTAAAATGCAACAAAGTGAAGAGTTCATTTTCTATCCCCTCCATTACCCTACTATGCCTGCAATTTTATTACAATTTGAGTTTACCAGTCTACTGCATAATAAGTGTTTCATCATCTTTTCATGAACAAATAAAGTTTTAATAGGAAGGGTTTCTAGTGACAGTCACAGATGTGTAGTTATATATACATATCTATTATTATCCCAAATGTTGACATGTGTTTCTTACTATCATATATCTTTATCCTTAAAGCACTAAAATCTGAAACATCAAATTTCATACATGCTTGATACACAGAAGTGAACCATACTGAGGTTTGTTTCAAAGACAAAGAGGGACAATGCGATATACCATAGAGCAGAATAACTAGATTCAAGGAGGGTGAAGAGGGCCAGCAAGGCCAGATAAAACTGGATCACAGTGGAGTGTGGACAGGCTGACAAAATTCTGGAGGTAATGGGGTGGAGATAATGTGTGTATATATGCAATATATATGAGAAATGAATCCCACCATATATAAATTTATATAATAAATATCATCATTATATAATTGTTAGATAATTGTTCTTTCTTTGGAGAGCCTGAACACAAGCCCCTTCTGCCCTTTCTAGTTTATTATTTTAGAGACATCTCAAAGCAGTATTAGTTATGCCTTATAGTTCACAAAGTTTAAAAAATGTGTACTTTCGATTGTTACTTAAACAATTCTCTTTTTTATTCTCTGTGAACTTCAGATCCATTGTTGGCTTGTCCAGGAAATAAATACTATAGTCAGTCACCAAGCTGAATTCAGAATTCTATCTCCATCTAAGGACTAAGACTTCAAGCTCTTTTTGCCTGGAACTTTATTCCTTCAGGAGGATTTATCCATTATAAGTAAATCAACATTCATGCAAATGATTTTCTTGTTGGCCCATCCTAGCCATCATGCATTAGACATTTCCAGATGTAGCACAATCTAATACAGAATCAAACTAAAATCCCAACTATGAATAAATGGAGGAGAAACAATACACAAGTAGGTATTTGTTTTGTGGACCAAATAAAGCATTAAAGTTCTATAAAGCATTAAAAAGAATACTAACGGATATTAGCAATGACGAACAGCACATGCACTGGTTTCTCCACTTTATTTTTAACTTCTTGCTCCAGGAAAACTGCTAAGGTCTCAAGACCAAGTAAATCATGTTACTAGTCTGACCTGATTTCCGTGTACAAACATCATTCTCTCTCTCCACCTCATACTGACCAGTCCATGCATCCTCATTCTTATAACAGAGCTTTCATTTTCATCTTCATTCCAAGTTCCTATTTTTGCAATCTAGTCCACACTTCCACCCTTCCATTTGCTTAGCTTGATACATGAAAAATATTTCGCACTCACTAAATGGCTGCTGATTGAATAACAGATTACTTTAAACAAATAAAAGACTAGATAATTCAATTATAAATGGAGCCCTCATTAATGAATTTGTGATCTAGTCTTACTACAGCTGTCAGACGGCCAGGCTGAGCAGCACGGTGTACACATTTTATTTGAGTAACTGCTCTATTTTATCTTGTCCTCCAGATATTATAAAGTGTCAGTGTGGTTTTTATTGTAGGATGATATGAGAAAGATGAAATAAAATGTCAATAATTTCTACTTCATTAAATTGGGGATTTGTGATCATTTCACATGCTCTGGCCTAACAGCTACCTTCAGTGAAATGATAAGCAAATGAGTAATTTAAAGTGTGTAACAGAAGGAATGTTAAAAACGCTTGGAAAAAGTGCATTAATTGTTATAATGCACAGCTGATGATGCTAACTCTGAATAAAATTAGGTTCAAGACTTGTATTCTGAAGCATGCCCTGCTTTACTATTAAAACCAAAAAAAATAAAAATAAAAATAAAAATAAAATAGACCAGAAAGAAGAAAAAATAACATGCCTTTATTTAATTTTTTTTTTTTTTAAATTTTTTTTTTTTTTTTTTTTTTTTTTTTACATACAAGCTGGGGTACAGGCCAGAGGCGTGGGGCGGCGAGAGGGCTCACCAGAGACAGAGCGGGGAGCAGAACAGGCAGATCAGAAACACATTGCTGAGGGGAGCAGCGGGCGAAGCAGGAGAGGTCTGCCGCACCATGTGGGACTCCCCCCGGCCGGGCGTCGAACTCGCGTCGCCGCTGCCGACAGCTCCACAGCGCAGCGCTCAACCGCTGCGCCACCAGGGAGGCCCAACATGCCTTTATTTAAAACCAGACTTTTCACTTACTCATAGCCAAGTCTTCATTAATTCTTAATAGTTTCTGTACATGAGTTTGATGGGACATTACAAATAATGTCCTACAAATCTCATTTTGCCCAAGTGCAAACTGAGGCCAAAGAACACATCTGACTGATTTTCCCAGTGAGAATCTACTGAGGCCCCAGCCTCCCCTCCCCTCTCAGAGTAACAACTGTCATATGACACTATTGTCATTCTTCCTTCTAATTTAACCAAAATACTGAACTTTCAATATAGGCACAGCTCTTGTTGGGGAAAAATAAATTTTGGCCTTTATGTAATAAACTCTAAGATAAAGGGAAAAGAGTAGCTGGGCAGTTCAAAATCTGTATCCGATTCTAAAACTAAATAACGCTGGCCAACAGTGAGATCATAACTGACTTAAAAAGGCCCTAACCTGTATTATCTTGGTGTGCTGAACATAGATATAAACTTCAATTTTTTTTTTCTTCTCATTTTGAAGATAATTCATACAATTAATTTTATGTTTCACGTGTAAATTTATCCAGTAGGACTGCAATAACATCCTAAATCAGCCTAGAATGATGTAATATTGCATTGCATTGCATAATACCATCACGCACACATCATCCAGAGTTAATTGCAGCATTTTCTGATGCAATGCAATATTACTGCCAGGCGGCTGCTGAAGTAAGCTGACCTCAAAAGTGCACTATATAAAGCCCTGTTGGAAAGGTTGAACATTGAAAATATTTCAGACTTTGTGCAAGACAGTTTAAGATACTGTTCGATAGAACTGTTATTATTTTATCCATTTAGGCACAATACAGAACAGTACTGCCTCAAAAGTGCATTAATAGCGTGGACAATTTCGCTCTATTTATGGGGAAGTGATATTTGCCAACCAGAAGAAAAGTAGCACTTCTCAAGTGAAGAAGGCTTATCATCTTGACTTTGCATGCAAGGTTGATGACCAAGACAATCCTTGGGCCCCACATATATGCTGTGCTACATGGACAACACAGCTTTCACAGTGGTTAAATGGTAAAAGACCATCAATGCTGTTTGCAGTCCTCGTGTTGTGGAGAGAGCCAAGCACCAAGCAAACACATCAAAGACTGTTACTTCTGCTTGGTTCCCCCTCTTTCTGGCAGAATAAAGAAGCAAAAAAAGTCAAGGATAGTCTACCCAAACATTCTGTCTGCATTGAGATGAGTAGTTCAACAACTTTCTGCAGGGTGATGCAAAATAAGCATGGAATGCTTTTTATCTAGTGTCTACAAACTTTCTTGGGAATGTTAGGGCGGAAAACTACAAGGACCTAGTAGAAGACATGCTGATGGAGTATCAGAAACTGGGCTGCAGTATGTCTCTAAAGATCCACTTCCTTTATTCCCATCTGGATTTCTTCCCTGAAAACTGTGGTATGGTTAGTGATGAACATGGTCAACATTTTCATCAAGATATCGCATCAATGGAACAAAGATACCAGGGAAAATGGCCCACTACAATGCTGGCTGACGACTGCTGGCCACTCCCCAGAGATGCTCCTGAACAGCTGTACAAGGGACAAGTGAAGAAACCTAAGAAGTAGTCTCTGACTTGATTTTTTACAGGTATTAACTGTATGCCTATTACTATTGGCATGCATTTCGTGATGTAAATATCCATTTATTGTAGATTACAAAAGAACTAGAGACAAAATTATTAGAATTTGACTGTCATATTTGTGTTGAACACATGCAAATTGATAGGAAATGACTAATTTTATTTCAGTGATATGACTTTTGTAAAATTCATTGACCAGTGTAATCTACCCTCTCTAAACTCCCAGAAAAATATTTTGCAGTTTCTCAAGGGATTTTCACTTTCTATCATGAGCTATATCTAGGGTTATATTAATATCATGTGTGAGATTACAATTATTCTGAAGGCAGGTAGTTCCTTTATCAAGGAATCATTAAATATTTGTAGAAAAGAATATATCTTCTTTCATTTAGCAAATAAACCTAGTTAGGAAAAACATGATGATATCAAATCTAAAATATTTCACTCAGTCTTGGAAAAACAGGTAATTTTTCCCCTATTGCCCATGGTTTACATTATCTAAAATTGAGCTTCTGGATTTAAAGGAACTGTGAATAATACAGATAATTAAAACATTAAACTATGAATAATCTGCTAGTAGGTAAATGTTTTGCTACAGTTTTCAAAAATGCTCTATTTACTATTATGTCTTAATGCACCTATATATTCCAGTGATATTGAAAGTAAAACTATAACTAAAATTTCAGTCAGAGGGTTATACATTCTGAATGACAGATCCTGATTCTTTATACATATTAAAACCAAAGCATAAATTTATACCACAGGAAGTTACTTAAAAGAGTTTTGTCTTTCATTGGGATTAGTTTTCAACAGCTATTATTTAAAGTTAAGATGAGAGTAAAAAATGTTTAAAATCAAGATAAGAAATAAATACACTTTAAAGGTTTAAAATTATATCCAGCAAAAGTTATATGAACAAATTTAATGTTGACATTGTCCTTCAACATAAATATGATTTCTTGTACACTGGCAAGTCAGCTATAGGTAAAATGGAATCTCTTACTCACGTGCATGAACTATTATATTTAAGAATACTGAAAAGAAAATTTAAATTGTTAATGGGTGTTATCAAACCCAGAACCTAAGCTATGGATTGGCACAAAAGATAGTTCTTTCCCTCAAAAAATGAAGTCAAACAAATCAAGTCTCCATAAAATTATGAACTCTTGGTTGAAGCATTCAGAGTTAAATTTAAACTACCTGTGTTCAATTTTTATTTTGAAGCCCTCAAAGCCAGGTCCCCAATGAGAGAGCAGCCTGCCTTGGAACGTCCCACCATGTGGCTACAGCCGTGATTAAAATGTCACCAGGGTCAAGTCTGTGGTTGGCGGAGCACAATGGAGGCCATGCCTTCTCTCGTTTAATCTCAGGGTATTGTGTTTCTGGAAAAGGAGTAGCTGCTTTATTGAGCCGTCTCCAGACATGAGTCAAGCTCCCGCACGCGCTGCCAGCTATTTGCTGGAAACTCCCTCCAGTTAACACATTGTATGCAGGAAACGTATTTATATGTTTACGTTGACTGGTAGTAACAAACTACCCACAAACAATGTGTTATTACTCACCAGCTATGTGGCTTAAAGAAAGTGGTGATCCTTTCTTACAGGAATAGTAATATGGGAATAATGTTTTGCTTACAAAAATATTTTAAATTGTATCGGGAAATGTATTTATACGTTTTATGTTGACTGGTCGTAGTAAACTACCTGCAAACAATGTGTTAATTCTGGAGGTGGGGGAACATGGAGACTCGCCTCCCTGCTTCTCGGGGCTGGGCTGTCTTTGCTTGACTCTTCGGTTGATGTAAGCTGTGGGCACTACCTTTTCTGGCCTCTGACATTTTTTTCCCACCTTCCCTTTTTTTTTTTTAATCTGCTCTATCATTTCCTTCCTGATTTCTTCCCCTGCCGTGCCTCTGATTTCCTTCACTTTCATAAGCCATAAAATAAAAATTGTCACAATCCATGAGAGCAACATTTCCTATTTTCTCCACCAAAATTTCTATCATCTACTTAGGACAAAGCTTGAATAAATTAAGAGAACTAGGAAAAAGAGACAAATATGTGTATAATAAGGATAAACCTATTTAAATAGCTGCACGTGTGTGTGTATATATATATATATTTTTTATATTTTTTTCCTTTTTTATTTTTTTTTAAGATTTATTTATTTATACATACAAGCTGGGGTACAGGCCAGAGGCATGGGGCGGCAAGAGGGTTCACCAGAGACAGAGTGGGGAGCAGAACAGGCAGATGGACAGAAATACACTGCTGAGGGGAGCAGCGGGCGAGGCAGGAGAGGTCTGCCGCGCCATGTGGGAAACTCCCTGGCCGGTCAGGGCGTCAAACTCGCATCATGCGCTGCCGACAGCTCCACAGCGCAGCGCTCAAATGCTGCGCCACCAGGGAGGCCCTATTTTTTTTTCCTTTTTTAAGTAGAAAGTACTGGGGGCAACATGTTGTCAGGGAGAAGGAAAAATCTGTTTAAAGAGTCGAAAGGCCCACCTAGGAGAAAGGGACCTTTCTCATATGTCTTCCTGAGATCCAATGGTAGAGACAGCTGTAAGGGCAGGGTGTTATTGCAAGTACAAGAGCACAAAGCAAATCAGAACAACATGATCACTAAAATAAAAATCTGTATAGAATAAATGGGAACAAAGACTGGTCTCTATAGAAGTGTGGGTCCTGAGAGAGAGGTAACTATGTTTGAGAGATGAAAGTGTGTCATCCAGGTCTCTAAGGCAGATCAGCAGCCTGCTGGGAGGGTTGTACTTATTTTTAAAAGAAGTTGAAATTGGGAATCCAGGCCATCCTCTCCACCAATTTCCAGAGCTAAGAGTCATTCTGAGGGGAGGAAATCTATTCCTTAAATATTGAAGAACTGCTTCAAGCACATGAACTGGGCAACCACATGCACACAAATAAAACTAGATCACCATCTTAGAGCATATGCAAATACTAACTCAAAATGGATTAAAGAACTATAGTAGATATAAACCTAAAACCATAAAATACATAGAAGAAAACACTCCAAGATATTGGCATCAGTGATGTATTTGAAGACTCGATTCCTACAGCAAGGGGGAAAAAAGCAAAGGCAAGCAATGACAGTACATCAAACTGAACAGAGTCTACACAAAATGGACCATGTGGTGGCCTGTGGGTGTCTTGGTGGTAGTTGTGATGTTGTAACAACACCTGAATGGGAAGATTCTATACCTCAAAATCACAAACACTATTGTTAACCAATGTTACCACAATTTATAAGCTCCTATACAATGATAGAAACTATCATTAAAATGAAACTATCGTCCAGAATGGGATAAATACAGTACATGCAATTTTTCACAGGGGGTTAATGGAAGATCTACAAAGAACTCACATTGCTCAAAAAAAAAAATAACAAAAACCCAAGGAAAAATTGGGAAGAAGACTTAAACAGATTCCCAAAGAAAACATACAGATGTCCAACAAGCACATGAAAAATGTCAATCATCATTCGTCATCAGAGAAATGGAAATCAAAACCACACACCCATGAAAATGGTCCAGATCAAAAAAGACTAGTAACAAGTGTTG
The DNA here is from genome assembly GCA_004024925.1 of Scalopus aquaticus. Lineage (NCBI taxonomy): Eukaryota > Metazoa > Chordata > Mammalia > Eulipotyphla > Talpidae > Scalopus > Scalopus aquaticus. The sequence goes on from PVIJ01008658.1 coordinate 26,488, forward strand.
GTGATGGTGTGGAGAAAAAGGAACCTTCATAGACTGTGGATGGGGATGTAGGCTGGCCCAGCCCAGATGGAAAACAGTATGGCGGTGTCACAAAATGTTAAAAATAGATCTCCAATATGATCCAGGAATTCTACTACTAGGTATATACATAAAGAATGCAAAAACACTCGTTTGAATGGATATAAACACCTCTATGTTCACTGCAATATTATCTACAATAATCAGTTATGGAAACAACCTAAGTGCCCAAGAACAGATGAATGGATTAGGAAAATATGATCTGTATACATGATGGAATATTACTTAGCTATTTAAAAAAGATGAAATCTCACAGGTAGAACTGGAGGGTCTTCTGGTAAGCTAAATAATCCAGAAGCAGAAAGACAAATGCCAGACGATTTCACTCATTTGTAGAATATAAATAAATAAGACAACGGAAGAGACAAAATTAAACCAAAACAAACCCTAGAAATCTGATTGTAAATCTAAGGCTACTGGAGAAACAGAAGAGGGAAAAAGGAGGGAAGACCAAAGGACTAAGGCGAAGGACTATGGGTGCCTTGGGGTAAGTGTGATATGAGAAAATACACATGAAGATGTGGGGTCTCACATTTCTGAATTATTTGCAGTATTGACAATCAATGTTACATTAATAAAAACTAATTTACACACATGCACATACACTCACATATGAGGGAACCACTTTAGGCACTATTTCCTGGAGCACACTTTAAGGCAGCGCATGTAATCTTTCTGGGTGGTTCTGTGGCCTGCAGCCCATTGTGTCAATCATGTCTGCTTACTCACCACTGATCTGTGACACCCAACATAATCCATGGTACATAAAATGTATCCAATAAATCTGTTTAACAGAAATCTAAATAAAGGCAGGAAAATATTTTCAAGATAGGAAAAAAAATGTGAAATGCAGGCCTATTTAAGCTCCAACTAGATTCGCTAAACTGGAACAGCAGTAAAATGTCTTCCTGTAGTATAAACAAACACATTTCATAATAAACTCCTGTAACCTGACATGCAACCTTGCATGCCTCATTTCTGTTTCTTGACACAGAATTCTCACATCTTAAAAAAACAGGGGCATGGAATATACAGTGGCAAGCACATTTTATTTTCTCTTGTGCTACTTTACGTTAACCTTTTCATTATCTGTAATAACTAAATAAAATGAGCTATACACAGTAGAGTGAGACTGCAGACATTATAAGATATGTTAAATAAATGCTTTTTTTTTTAAGGGTTATTTTTTTTTAAGATTTATTTTTTTTTTATTTATACATACAAGCTGGGGTACAGGCCAGAGGCATGGGGTGGCGAGAGGGTTCACCAGAGACAGAGTGGGGAGCAGAACAGGCAGATCAGAAATACACTGCTGAGGGGAGCAGCGGGCGAGGCAGGAGAGGTCTGCCGCACCATGCGGGATTCTCCCCGGCCGGGCGTCGAACTCGCATCGCCGCTGCCGACAGCTCCACAGCGCAGCACTTAACCGCTGAGCCACCGGGGAGGCCCAATAAATGCATTTTTATTTGATAAAACCAGGAATTCATTTTAAGGATGAGCTTGATGATGTTCTGATTTCAACCGGGGAGATTTTAAATTGCAGATTTGCATGTAATGTTTGAAATTGTATCTAAAGTTAACATTTTATACTCTAGAAGTTGAAAGAGATTTGAGAAATCATCCAACAAAATACTTATACTTTTCACAGGAGAAAATGAGAGTTTTTAGAACTTAGGGCAGAACCTAGATTAAAACTAGGTTATCACCATAGTCCCTAAGATGTTCCCAAAAACTGAGTGATCATTTAGATGTTAAGGCAGAGAGGAGAAGGAAAAATATGACCTACAAACTGAATTCAAATTTGGACAACTACTTCTAAACAGCACAAGATTTAGAAAAAAAAGACTATACAAATAGTATTTCACAGGAAGCTCGGTATGAGAAATAACATACAGATGTGTATACTCTTCATGATAATGTGTCCTCAAAAATGCTAAGAAGTTATTGATGTAAACAGACAATTGTTCTCATCAGCTTTATCTCATATTTTTATAATTTCCTTAATTTTTTTTAAAGATTTATTTTTTATTTATACATACAAGCTGGGGTACAGGCCAGAGGTGTGGGGCGGCGAGAGGGTTCACCAGAGACAGAGTGGGGAGCAGAACAGGCAGATCAGAAATACAATGCTGAGGGGAGCAGCGGGCGGGGCAGGAGAGGTCTGCAGCACCATGTGGGATTCTCCCCGGCCGGGCATCGAACTCGTGTCGCCGCTGCCGACAGCTCCACAGCGCAGCGCTTAACCGCTGCACCACCGGGGAGGCCCATAATTCCCTTAATTGCAAATTAATGTATACACATTTTATTGAACTATTATCAATGTTAAAAAAAAGTTTCCAGGGGCCTCCCAGGTGGTGCAGCGGTTAGGCGCGGGGCTGTGGAGCTGTCGGCCTCAGTGACGCGAGTTCGACGCCCATCAACGCCCGGCCAGGGAGATTCCCACATGGCGCGGCAGACCTCTCCTGCCTCACCTGCTGCTCCCTCAGCGTGTGTTTCCATAGATCTGCCTGTTCTGCTCCCCACTCTGTCTCTGGTGAATCCTCTTGCCGCCCCACGCCTCTGGTCTGTACCCCAGCTTGTATGCATAAATAAATCTTTAAAAAAAAAAAAGAAAAATTAAAAAAAAAGTTTCCAGAATTAATATCTCATTATTAACATATGCTGTGTGAAAGGAGACAGGACATATACTTGGAATGTTTTCAGAAATTGCACTAAACAGGGCCTCCCTAGTGGCACAACGCTATGATGCTATCTGCAGCCACTGCAGCATGAGTTTGAAGCTCAGCCAGGGAGCTTCCCACATGGCGCAGCAGACCTTTCCTGTCTCCCCGCCGCTCCCCTCAGCAGTGTACTTCAGTTGATCTGCCTGTTCTGCTCCCCACTCTGTCTCTGGTGAATCCTCTACCCCCCACACCTCTGGCCTACTCCCCAGTTTGTATGCATAAATAAATAAATCTTAAAAAAAAAAAGTAACTGTACTAAACAAAATTAAAAGACATCCTTTAGGTTCACAAAATCTTAAGACAGAAAATAAACAGTATTCTTTAATTCTTTTGTGCTTTCAGAAAACAAAGGCTAGGGACTGGAATAAAATGTTGAGTAGGACTGACGCACCCCACCTCCCCGAATGAGAAGGGAAAGCATCACAGAACAGGGGTAGGAGGAGAGTGCATAGGAGAAAGCTGCCCCAGGATGCCAGCAAAGGAAGTCGTTATAAGGGAAGTCAGAGTCCAGGCTACCTGAAGTCTGCAATCTTTTGCAGGGGGATTTTATTTTTTTAAAGGTTTATTTATTTATGCATACAAGAACTGAGGTGTAGGCCGGAGGTGTGGGGGGGTGAGAGGATTCACCAGAGACAGAATGGGGAGCAGAACAGGTGGATTGACTGAAAAACACTGCTGAGGGGAGCAGTAGGGAGACAGGAGAGGTCTGCTGCACCATGTGGGATGCTCCCTGGCCAGGGATCGAACTCATGCTGCAGTGGCTACTGATAGTTTCATAGTGCTGAGACTTACCCCACTGTGCCACCAGGGAGGCATGTGCAGGGGGATTTTAATAGGAAAAGACTGTTCTAGGTAGAAGACCCAGTGTGTGCATAGGTACAGCAACTAGACAAAGTCTAGCACAATTATGACAATGTAAAGTTTCAGCCTCCCTAGATATATGTGTGTGTTTGTGTGTATACACATATATGTATATACATATATACACATGTGTATACAAACCATAGATGTATATATATGTACACACACATGGCTGAGAGATGTTAGCTAATACTGAGATGAAAAGAGTCAGATAGTTAAGATCTAAACTTAAATGCTCTAGTTTGTCACAGAAGAAGAAAGCAGGATGAATTTATCCTCAGAAACCTAGTGAGCAGGGCCTCCCTGGTGGCGCAGCGGTTAAGCGCTGTGCTGTGGAGCTGTCGGCAGCAGCGATGCGAGTTCGACGCCCGGCCGGGGAGAATCCCACATGGTGGGGCAGACCTCTCCTGCCTTGCCCGCTGCTCCCCTCAGCAGTGTATCTCTGATCTGCCTGTTCTGCTATCCGCTGTCTCTGGTGAACCCTCTCGCCACCCCACACCTCTGACTTGTACCCCAGCTTGTATGTAAAAATAAAATAAAAAAAAGAAACCTAGTGAGCAGCTAATATTAGATAACAGAAGACTAGCTGTGGAGGACTTCCTGTATGCTACAGAGCTACAGAAAGTGTAAAGGTCAGTGATGACAAGATGGCTTCAGGAGTAACTGAACTTCAAGGGAACTTGAAAGTAAGGCGATACATGCCCAGGTAGAAAGAGGAATAAGACCATTATAACATCAACAGGTAAAACAAGGAAAAAAGCAGGGATTGTTTGCGACACAGCAGTAGCATGGACAGAAAAAGTTTTAAGAAATAAACATTAAGCTACAAAAGAGGAAATACAGCAGTATAATTTATATTTAGTTTAAAACTTTGATGGCTTTTGAGTCATTATTTGTTTGGGGACTGAAAGGATCCCATTAAAGTCGGGGAAATCAGCTCAGAGATGATTTCAGGAACTAGGGCTAGAGATGCTAGAGAACTTCCCCAGGTTTGGGAGAGCGGTAGGACTAGCTCACACAGTGAATGCAGGGCTGGTGTGAATGAGATGCATGACATCTGGTGCATTACTAAAATACACCTGCTCTCTGCACACCCCACAACCTATATGCAAGAGGACAATTGGAAGACAAGAGGTCTTTTGTCTAAGGTAGGATGAAACATTTGTTTTGGACATGGTTTTTGTTCACTAATCAGACAAATGTTTGTCTGTCACTGTCTGAGAAAGGATAAGAAAGAAATAGCAAAAGGTGAGATAAACCACAGGAGTTCCCAGGAAGAGGCTATGAAGAAGTGCGCGTTAGGTTTTCTTGCAGCTTCTTTAATCATCTGGACAAAGGTTCAGGGTTAAGAGAGGAGGGGAGGGCACATTTAAATTGTCTCAAAGTTGTCAAGTTGTTACAGAAATGTGGCACTTCTAAGACGGAGATGTAAACACAACTTCATAAAACTGTATGTCAGTTGCAATCAAATCCAAATATTCTTGAATTGATTTTGCAGTAATGCCTCACATCGTAAGTTTCCATTTATTGTGCTGTGTGTTTGACCATTTCTTCTGTGTGTCAATATCTCCAAATTGAAGAAGGAAGATGTGAAAACAAAAATAATTGTATAACTTCTTTCAGATCTCATAAATTTTTAATGCAAAATAAAGATTAAAAATTAGTCAATTCTCCACAAATTGATAAAGACTGTGAGACAGAAATGGTGGCAAATATGGGATATTTAAAATAAATACAGATATATTTAAAATAGCATTAATTATATATGTCTGTTAAGAAAGGGTATGGGATTTATAATAATGTAAATTTTAGTTAACATTTCCCCACCAAACTGTTGTTTCAAATATGATCTAAAATATTTTTCATAAAAAAATTCATATTTTTGATGTCATCACATTAGTAAAAAGATTTCCTTATGTATAACACAAAAGTGAACATCAAGTTTTTGCTTTTTTTGCCAGGAAAATGATTCTTTTCTGTAAATAATGATACATTTCCATCCAATCTCTTTGTTCTCTGAAACATCCCATTTCCCAAGTCATCTGTATATTTTACCCCATCAGTCAAACCAATTTTAAAATATTTTATTTAACAAAGACTTTTACTCATCAGTCATATCAAAAAAACCTGTTAAAAGGTTGACTAATAATACTTGAAATATTATGATATCCATATTCCAACCATAAAACAATCCAATCAATCTAATTTTCAACAGTAAGTTTTTTTTTTTCTTTCAATTGTATAAAACATAAAAATAGTTCTCCAAGAAATCAGCCACAATAACGGAGTCAAGACAGCAAAACTAATGTTAAAATATTTGCTTAATACACATCATAACATATCAATAATAAACTGAAAGGCAGGAAAAAGTCATCAGGATTTAATTAATTTACCATTAAAATTTCCCAACGACATCACCATTTTATTTTAAATAAGTATACATATGAGCAGTTTAAAGGGAGATGATACACTGTATTGTTAAACATGCCAGCTTTCCATTAATTTCTTAATATTTTTTACCCAATCTCTTTATCATTGACAACAATCTATTTTTTAACCATCACCTTGGTTGAGGATGAAAGAGCATTCCTTAATTGTTATTTTTAAAAGATGACAGACACAAGAGTTGATGTGGTGGTGGTCATCATTCAATTCTGAAATTCCCAGCCAACAGCCCATGTGCAAAGCCAGAGGAGGCACTGCCTCGTGAAACCAGTTACAGATGACACAGGCTCCCTCAGGTCTAGCAGCTAATGGATGTGTATAATTGCGCAGGCTTAGGAAAGAGTGACAATCATTCCTTAGTGGGTTGCAAGAACTTAAACTACTTAGGGACAAGCTAATTCCTGTGATAGTGTCATTGGCAGAGTAATTGTTTCATATCAGACAAGAAAAATAATAATAATAAAAAGATGGTGAGACATAAGGATAGAGCTTTTCCTTTTCTGTAGTTTTTCCCTGTAAAAGCCCCCCATTCTTTATTATCTATAGAAAATCTAGCACGATGATAGCCTGAGGAGTTATCACTGCAGTTGTTTCAATGATATTTAACTCACATGAAGAATAGGCAGATAATATATTATTATTTGAGATCAGCATTTGCCTGGAGGTTGTGTGATGTTGCTAATCTTACTGCCTCATTTTAAAGAAGCATTTTTCCTACCCTTCAATTATAAGTTTTTTTTTTTTAATTGGGTTTTTAAAATTTTAAAGGTCTTTAATAATAAATTATCCACAGCATGTCTATTGCCAACCACAGATGCCATCTCATCCAGTGCTGTTTTAAAGTACTTTATAATTAATCACAGAATTAACTGATTTTAGGAAACAGTTTTGTTTCCATACCCAGTCCATTATTTTTCTAAATATATGCATGTTTCATGAAAAATACAGTGCAGAATACAAAATGAAAATAATCATGGAGTATTATAAAAGCAAACACTCGAGATAATAAATCTCAACTATGGTCATGCATATTTTCAAATATGTTTTCCTCCCGTTCACTTCGTCAACTTCACTTTGTCAATTTTTAAACTGATTAGTCAAGATTCAATTCAAAGTCCACTTCCCCTATGAAGGAATAATATTACTTGAGGGGAAACTATAGAACACACTAGGTAAACATGGGGATCTAGGATGGGGCAACAGAATATGCTGAAAGAGCCACAACAACACTGATTTGAAGGCAAGTCTGCACTACCTGGTTCACTGCTGAGCTATTTACCATCACCATGTCATGGAAACAGCCCAGTCCCGAGGACAGATAATAAGTTAGAATATATCGGGGCCTCAATGGTGGTGCAAGGAGTTAAGTCTCAGCACTATGAAGCTATCCCTCAGCCACCGCAGCACAAGTTCGACCCTGGCCAGGGAGCTGACCCATATGGCACAGCGGACCTCTCCTGTCTCCCATTTGCTCCCCTCAGCAGTGTACTTCAGTAGATCTGTCTGTTCTGCTCCCCATTCTGTCTATGGAGAATCCTCATACCCCAGCACCTCTGGCCTATACCCCAGCTCTTGTATGCATAAATACATGAAAACAAAGCTTTGAAAAGAAAAAAAAGTGGTGCATATAAACAACAGTCTACTACTTAGCTATAAAAATGATGAACTCTTGTCATTTGTGACAACATGCATGGAGCTACAAGCGTTAACAAGAGATCAAAGCCACCTCCGGGCACTACTCAACACGTCCCTTCCTAAGTGACTTTTGGCACATTATTGAGCACATTTAAGGGTAGTTTCCAAAACAAAAGGAAATAAAATGTCATCAACTTTACAAGACTGTCAAAATTAGCTGAGATGATTCATATAAACTATCTGGTACCATACAAGGCACATACTCTGAACTCAATAATGTTAGCTAGATATTACGATTAATGTTACAATTAATTATAATATTTTCCGGAATTAGCACTGGTGCCACTGACTGAAGTAGAAAAACAGGAGTTATCGGTTTAGGGAAGAAGGAGAATGGATTCAATTTTGGAAATTTTAGCTATAGAAAAAGACATCTGGGGGCCTCCCCGGTGGCGCAGCGGTTAAGCACTGCGCTGTGGAGCTGTCGGCAGCGGCGACGAGAGTTCGATGCCCGGCCAGGGAGAATCCCACATGGTGCTGCAGACCTCTCCTGCCTTGTCCGCTGCTCCCCTCAGCAGTGTATTTCTGATCTGCCTGTTCTGCTCCCCGCTCTGTCTCTGGTGAACCCTCTCGCCGCCCCACGCCTCTGGCCTGTACCCCAGCTTGTATGTATAAAAATAAAAAATAAATCTTTAAAAAAAAAAAAAAAGAAAAAGACATCTGTGTGGAAAAGCCCAAGAAATTCCAGTGACAATCTAGCACCATCAACAGTGTGATGGATGAAAAGATCAATATGACAGCAATAGAACCACGAACATGTGGAACGGTAAAATTTAGAAGCAGTGAAAAATGAACAGTGCTAAGAAGACTAAAATTGGAGACCTACAATGTAACTTGGACAGTAAGATTCAAAGAAGAGAGGCAGGAGGGTCTCCCTGGTGGTGCAAGGGGTTAAGTCTCAGCACTAAGACGCTATCAACAGCCACTGAGCATGAGTTCCATCCCTGGCCAGGGAGCTTCCCACTTGGCACAGCAGACCTCTCCTGCTGCTCACTGCGCCCCTCAGCAGTGCACTCAGCAGTTGATCTGCCTGTTCTGCTCCCCACTCTGTCTCGGATGAATCCTCTCACTACCCCACATCTCTGGCCTACACCCCAGCTTGTATGCATAAATGAATAATTTTTTTTTTAAAGAGAGGCTGAAGGAGGGAGTGTCTAGCAGAGATAATCAAAATAAGGCCTCCCTGGTAGTGCAATGGGTTAAGTGCAGCACTATGAAGCTATTCACAGCCACTGAACATGGGTCTGATATCTGGCCAAGGAGATTCCCACATGGCACAGCAGACCTCTCCTGTCTCCCTGCTACTCCCCTCAGCAGTGTATTTCAGTCAAGCTGCCTGTTCTGCTCCCTACTCTGTCTCTGGTATATCCTCTCACCACCCCACATCTCTGGCCTACACCCCTGCTTGTATGCATAAATAAATAAATCTTTAAAAAAAAATAAGGCCCAGTGAGGTTAGTGAAAATGGCCAATGAATCTGTCGAATAGGAGATTAGAACCCTATTTTTTAAATTGTGTGGAGTTAAGAATGCATAGCCAGAAAGCAGTTGGTTGAACAGAGATCAGATTCAAAAGGTAGGAGGCAGGGGTCAGAAATGGGGCCTCCAAGACATCCCATCAAAGTGATGAAGAGGGACCCTTAAGAAGAGAGAACAGGGCACAGAGGGGGTTTTGTGCACGTGTCCGAGCAAGGATTCGAGGGCAGGGTGGCTTTGTCCATTTTTAAGTATTTCAAAATTGAGACAACTAGTTCTTAGAGAGGAAATAACTAAAGACACAAGCTACAGAAAAGACAGATTAAGCATGGCTTCAAAGAAACCAAGAGAGTTTGTATTAATACGTGGGTGAATGATTTGGTAATGGAGCAGTTCTTGTTTCCTGAAACTAAAAAGAACTCAATTAGAAAGTTGCAGATGGCCATAGGCTTGAGAATATATTGGATGTAGTAGAGAAAAGACTCATCCCCAAAGCATTAAATTTTCTTAACAAATGATGACAGAAACGCAATAGCCCAGGAGGGGCCAAGAGACCTGATTTTGAGGAGACTGGTGAAGGTTTGAGATCAGTACTGGCAGAGGGAGAGTATGAGCTGTGTAATAAGATAAAAAGTGAACGATGCTATTCATGCCATGTGACTGGATATGGGCATGTAGGACACCTAGAACACCCAAAATTGGGGTGAAATACTGCTTTTGATTATCAAATACGGGCCCCAGTCTGGAGAGGGAAACAAATGATCTAGATAGACTGACAGAATTTAAAAAAATACAAAAATGAAGCAATTAAGGGACTGGGGTGATGTCAACCAGTTTCCCTAGAAATACTCCTCCTGTCAAACTCATGGCCCCTGGGTGTCCCTGGTGGCGCAGCGGTTGAGCGCTGAGCTGTGGAGCTGTTGGCAATGCGCGATGGGAGTTCGACGCCCCGCCGGGGAGAATCCCACAGGGCGCGGCAGACCTCTCCTGCCTCGCCCGCTGCTCCCCTCAGCAGTGTATTTCCATCGATCTGCCTGTTCAGCTCCCCACTCTGTCTCTGGTGAACCCTCTCGCCACCCCATGCCTCTGGCCTGTACCCCAGCTTGTATGTATAAATAAATAAATCTTAAAAAAACAACAACAACAAAAAAAAACTCACGGTCCCTGACTAGCACAGGCTCACATCCCCAATACTGCACAGCCTTAGCCGCTGGGGTGGGGAGTTCCTCCAGGTCTGGTCAGCCATAATGCCTGTACCAACCACCACGTTCCCATTCCCTGAGCAGGGAAAGCTGTGTACTTCCACAGATTTTTGTCACTGGACTTGGCGGGACATCTCCTGATATTCGGAGTATCTAGCTGCAGTCTTATGAAGAAATTGGGGCAATTTTGTGAGAAGCAGGTGTGAGAGAAAGAGTAGGAAAGATAGTGAAGGAGAATGAAGGGTCAAGAAAGTGGGGAGAGAGTGGAGCAATGGGAGGAAGAGGAGGATAAAGGGGGAGAGAGAAGGAGAGGGAGGGAAGAGGTGGGGACAGGAGGGAGAGAGAAGGGACGGGATGGGGGAAAGGGATAGCAATGAAGGTAAAATTGCTCTTAGAATTTCCTGTGATCATTCTGAAAATAAATAACAAATGAAATGGCAAGAAACTAGTCCAATGAAGCAGGGTTCCTCCCACCCTAGTCTTGTGAATAGACAAAATTTCTTAAGTAAGCACTTTTTGGAAGAGCAAAATCTTTAGTTGCAGTTTAACAAATGCAAATGAACCAAACCTCAACTAGTTAAGTTATGCTATACCTTTTTGAACACTTTGGTAAACCATCCAGAAGGAAAGAGAAACAATGAGAAGTAGTCACTGTCAAATATTTTTTTTTTTAATTTAAAATTAAATTTTTAAGTTAAATTATGTTTAAAAAAAAATAGAAGTTAAAAAAAGATTCCAGTGAAATCATCCTTTCTACTCAATGTTTTTTTTTTTTTTTTCCCACATTTTCCTGAGGTTGTATAGTCATATTAAATTAAGCTCAAAGTTCTCAAGTTTTAAGATTGTCTATCTGGTCCAATTAAACTATGAATTAGTGTTTAGTAGAGCTTAAAATTTAAAGTAACTAAAAGGGATAATAAGAGAATTCTTGCATTTGGCTGTAGCAGAAATTACAAATGCTTTCTTAATGTTAGCTTTTTATAAACCACTCTATAGAAGTTCACTTCAGAACTTAGGAGAATGATTACAATTAGTAACTGAGAAAGCCAATCAGCCCGTTCATCAAAATGCCCACGTAATAACTATTGAAGTCTTTTTCAAGGCCTCCTCTATGCGAGGCAATCTGTTCATTCAACAGATCACACACAGAAACACACAGAAATTTAACTTTGTCTAGAAAGTATACTAAGATTTATTTGGCAAAGTTAAATCTGAACAACAGGGGGCCTCCCCGGTGGTGCAGTGGTTAAGCGCTGCGCTGTGGAGCTGTTGGCAGCGGCGACGCGAGTTCAACACCCGGCCAGGGAGAATCCCACATGGTGCGGCAGACCTCTCCTGCCTCGCCCGCTGCTCCCCTCATCAGTGTACTTCTGATCTGCCTGTTCTGCTCCCCACTCTGTCTCTGGTGAACCCTCTCGCCACCCCACGCCTCTGGCCTGTACCCCAGCTTGCATGTATAAATAAAATAAAATCTTTAAAAAAAAAAATCTGAACAACAGGAGGGATTCATTCAGCAGGCCCTCCCTTCGAGATGTACATTTCTGTTTCCAGGAGCTCGAGTTCATGTCCATAGAGAGAAAGAAGAATGACAGTGATACTCCGGAGTGTACTTGTGTCAGATCTCTCACTCCTGAACAACTTAGCCAGTATGTCACTCCTTGGGACAACTACCCTCCTTGGAACAACTGCCCTCCTTGGCACAACTGTCCTCCTTGGGACAACTGTCCTTTGGGATCAAACCTACATTCCTATAAGTGAACTGCCACCTTCCAGTCTTAGCTGTACCCAGCATAATAATTTCTCTTGGATTTATTTCATTCATGACACTAGCTTGATTTTCTGTACAGTGAGTAAAGAGAGAAAAGTACTGAAGACTGAGCCTAGGGCAGGAGAAGAAAAAGACCAAGTAAGCAAACCCAGAAGGAGTGGTCAATAAGATAAGAAGGAAACGACTAGGTTTAATGTTGCAAATGGGCCATCCAAGATGGTGGAGGATTATGGATATTTGGGTGGTGCATGGTGAGTAGATAACATATATTTGAAGAGATGTGAATTTGTGTCTCTAAAACATAAATACACACAGAACATAAATACTATTGTTAACAACATTACTTTAATAAAACTAATTTAATTGTTATTTTTTTTAATTTGTAAAACAACAACACACTAGGGAAAGATTGTACTATTATATTCCTGATATAAACTTGTCTCTTTAAACTGTCAAATGCTTCACAGGCTTTCTGTAACAGAAATGAGAGCTGAGAATTGACATTTAGTCATTTAGTCCTAGCAATATGCAATCTCAAAAGAGAGTTGTGGTCAAATCTGACTGGGGTGGGCAAAATTAAAAATGAGAGAAGAACAACTGGTAAGGCCACCTAAGGAGAACTCACTCTAGGAGTTTGGCTGCAAAGCAGAACAAAGAAATGGAGTCAGTCACAGGTCGAAGGGATGCTAAGAATATATTTCCTTTGACTGAAAGAAATGTTAGAGCTGTAGAAATGATAGAGAAGAATATTTGAGAGTAAGGTGGAGAGGAAAGGGAAGTGCTAATTGATGGCCTTAAGAATGTGGCAAACGAGGAACACCAGGCAAGCAGTCCCAGTGGCACTGATGGGGGGCGACTTAATCATGCAAACGCTTGAAAGTTAACATCAACAGCCATTGTCCTGGAGTAATATATCTGTAAATAAGCAACTTAAAATGATACTACATTCCGAGCCTAAAGACAGTGATATGAGAATGGACTATTTTATAGACACATTCAAACAGCAAGTTTTTACTGAGCACCTATTACATGGGCTAATGTCTGACATTATAAAAAAGGCAAGTCTATGGCATTTTTGTTTTCCTTAAGGCATAATAATGCACAGCTGAGAAAAGTGCACTATGGGAATTCAACTATGCCTATGTTTAATATGTTTAATATGTAAAATTGACACTGTGTGTATTATATATTTATTATTGATAGGATATATAATTAAATTATCACTGCTGTTATTTTTTTTAACTTGGTGACCAATTATTTCATCAGGATCCAAATAGTGGGTGTCATTAAGATCCCGTGTGAAAAACAAATGGTCTTTCCTTAGGCATCTTCATTTATAGCTAGGTTTCAAACTGCTCTTAATGTTCTGGTAATTTTTCTCTTTTGCCTAGTGTTCTCCCTGGGACTGAGAACCCGTCCCCTCAGGTCCGTATCATTAGGGGCATTCTTTCACTCATCCGAGGCAATACACTGCCCAGGACACCAATCTTTCTTTAATTATTGTTTTTTTTTTCCATTTTTCTAGCACAAACATTCTGCATACAATTTTATTGTCTTAGAGTCAGCAGAGATTCACAGCTCAGGCTCAGAATCAGGCTGGCCAGTGTCCCTTGTAGGGATGTCAGCACTTATATCAACCCCTCTGTGCTTTACTGCACCAGCAAAATAGGCTAATGAAGAGTAATGAGGAAAGGCACGTAGAGTAATGGAAGAGTAGTCACTGAATCTTAACCATTTGTATTTGATGGACTCCATGCGAGCTGGGCCTCAGTCGGGACAGACACTTTCCACACAACCTTTTGTTGAACTGTGGTAACAGTATTAGCTTAGCCTTGGTCCTGGATGGTGAGGCTGATTGTCAAAATCACACAGCAGCTATAAAAACTGGGACACTATTCTTAGGCTACTTAAAATTTATTTACTGGTTGCACTCTGATGCCCTGTTAGAATATTTGGTAAGATTTATCTGGACCAATCTCATATCCCCACTACCTACATCTACTTTCCAATGAATGAGTCCTCTTTGTATGTTTCTGGATGTGCATCATCTTTGCCCTACTTCTGAGTTTTAAATCATAGTGTCACCCCCATGTACATTCAATTAACTTCACTGTCTCTCCTCACATGCTGAGATGTCATTGGATCTTGGAAATCTCTTCCAGAAGTGGGGATTTTTACTCAGAAAGAGAAATGTGGAGTATAGAGGTGTGTGTGTGTGTGTGTGTGTGTGTTTCTGTGTTTGTGTGTGCAGCCTAAAAAGGGCAGTTGGATGTTAGATAACACCTCCAGTTAGTGAAGAAATTGGTTTGGAAGCTTCTAGTCTTAACTCTGGCAAATGTCTTGCAGCAAGAGTCTGAGAAGAGGACAGGGGATTATTTCCATATATGTCACAACTCAGCATTAGAAAACTTAAACATTTAGTAAGAATGCATGGGAATGAAGGATGGAGATCTAGGAAATCACAGAAACTAAGTGAGAAGCTTTTCCCACATGTCATTCTTTCATTCCTTAAACAACATTACAAGCTTTTATTAATCCCACTTTGCAAATTAGGAAACTGAAGAGTAGGGAGCTTCATCCATAGCACAAAATAGCACACAGCCATGAAAATATTTGTTTCAAAATGAAGTTCAATTATTCAGAGGAAATTCTCAAAAGTTTTTTTTTTTTTTAAGATTTATTCGTTTATACATACAAGCTGGGGTACAGACCAGAGGCGTGGGGCGGCAAGAGGGTTCACCAGAGACAGAGTGGGGAGCAGAATAGGCAGATCGACAGAAACACACTGCTGAGGGGAGCAGCGGGTGAGGCAGGAGAGGTCTGCTGCGCCATGTGGGAATCTCCCTGGCAGGGCATCAAACTCATGTCACTGCTGTGGACAGATCCACAGCACAGTGCCCAACCGCTGCGCCACCGGAGAGGCCCTAAAAAGTTTTTACTGAAGAGTAAGAACACATTTTTGCAATTAAAAAAAATATATGCTTAGTATATGTATTCTACATATATGTGTATACGTTGCAAATTAGGAAGCTGAAGAGTAGGGAGCTCTGTCTGTGTGTGTATGTACATATGTATTCTACATATATATGTATTCTACATATACACATGTATTCTACATACATACATATATACACATATATATGCATATATACATATATATTTGCATTTTAAAAAATGGAAGACACTGCATCACTGTTAACAGTGATATCTTCTTTTAGAGAAACTTCTGGAATTTGATTTTAGACTTGAATACCTGTCAAACTCCACTCATAAGAAAAAGTGCAGACAGACAAGAAGGTGCTACACAGCACTGAGCAGAGGCCTCAGAGAGAATCGCAGGTAGGTCGGTAAAGGGAGCACCAGGAAGCATCTATGCAGGCACACAGGTGGAGGATAGAGAATCACAGCCAGATGGGAAGGACACAAGATGTGAAGGGGAAAATGCCGGTGTTGAAAATAACTAACACAGAACATAAGTTCATCTCCTCCTAGAGCCATGAATTCTGATCCTTGTAGAGAGAATGTTCTTATATAACGTGACTTTCTCAAGTCAGTTCCCAACCCTGAGACACCCTCTCTGCGATATATAGGTCACTCTAGACACTGCTGTGGGCTCCTCACTTTCTTCCACTGGTCCACTTTCAAAAGAACTTCCCTGATGCTAATGACATAGTTAATCTACTGACATCCCAACACTGGTCCACAGCTATTGCTACAAGTGGATTGCAAGTTTCCTGAATGTAGTTATTTCATCCTATGTGTTTATGTCATTGCATAAAGCTTTGAACGTGGTGCCGTACATTTTGATCTATTTGATAAACATTTGCTAATTAATGTACTGAATTTTAGATGCACCAGAACCCTTCATGAGTAAAAATGTTAGCAGAAATAAAGATCACATTATGGTCTCCACAAATTATTTCTACATAATCAATATGTATGAATTTTAAATAAAACTTGACTCTAGGAAAGTGTTTGAGTTGAGACTTCTATGTAATGAATCAAGGAAATTTAAACCAGTATTTCCCCTAGCAATCCTTCCCTTATGCCCATATAATACCCTACTGCTATTAATTTACAGTTAAGTTTTATATATAAATACATATGTACTAAATAATCCTGACAATTAAAGAAACATACAGACTCTTATAATAATGTTTTAAATTATAGTATATGGGAGAGCTTTCTACCTTTACTTTAAAATTAAGTATATTTTGAGAATTTTCCCAAAAGTGGCTCTCCAGATTTATGGACATGTGTATTCACCACTTTTGTCTACTTGTTGAAGTTTCTTGCAATAATTTATTAATGCATTCTTTTATAGTCACCTTAGCCCTTTAATATCTCAGCCTTTATAAACTTTTGAAACTCTTAATAATTATAATTATATATATTTAATGGGCCTCCCTAGTGGCGCAGCGCTTAAGTGCTGTGCTGTGGAGCTGTCGGCAGCGATGCCGCGAGTTCGACGTCTGGCTGGGGAGATTCCCACATAGCGCGGCAGACCTCTCCTGCCTTGCCTGCTGCTCCCCTCAGCAGTGTATTTCTGTCAAGTCTGCCTGTTCTGCTCCCCACTGTGACTCTGATGAACCCTCTCGCCACCCCACGCCTCTGGCTTGTACCCCAGCTTGTATGCATAAATAAATTTTTAAAAAATAATAATTATATATATATATTTAATGAATTATTTATACCACTGTATTTTATGTAAATGATCACAAGCATGTTTCACTATAAGTCAGTGATTTGTAAAATGAAAGTAATTTCATACTAATTTAATCAGGACAAGGTGGACTCAGTGTAAACATTAAAAGTGCTGAGAACTACCCCAGGCACAGAGAGGAAGCAAACTAAGGTTTTCTGACTCCTAATGTCATGTTCCTTGCATTTATCAAAAATTTCTTGAGTCTTACACCATTTTATTGTCTTACAATCTAATCAGCATTTGCTCAACACTTATTTCCAAACCAGATTAAACACCTCTGCAGGCAAGAGATTTTATTTTAAGCTTTTGTTTTCCATAGGTTAGCAAATCCACATTAACAAATAGCAATCACTTGGGAAATACGAGTTATTCCATAAAGTGCTAGTACTCATTTCCAAATGTTTATGACAGCTCATCACAAAGCAAAATAACAACAGCTACAACCACAACCCCCCCCCCATTACCGATAGAGGTCAATTTCTAAAATAAATGTCAGATCATTACTTACATATTCGATCATAAAAATAAAAAAGCTCACCAATGGGAACAAAAGGAAATTACTCACATACCAGTGTGTTTCAAAGTGGAATCTATGTTACAAAATCTATGTATTTAATCTATGGATTGTCCAGATCCTTTCTCATACCACTAAATTAGGAATTTAGAGAGGAGAGATGTGAGAAGGATTCACAATTGTATTAAGTTCGACCAGGTCATTCTTAATGCCCGCTCTATTTCTTGGACACATTTCTTCATGTTTACGCACAGGACATTTCACACCACCTGTAGGAGGAGCCACGGAGAGGGCAGAAGAGTGCGCTGCAGGTCACCTGGAGATCTTTTGCCCCTCCCCTGTCCTCAGAATGTGAGTTCTACCTGCAGCGCCCAGAGACCCAGATCTGCATTTCTTGCCTCCACCGCAAGGCGCACATGTATGTTCCCTTCCTCACTAAAACCATCATACACAGATCTGGATTTTATTCACTTGATGTCATTATTACGTATGACTTTAAAACAGTACACTCACTATACAGAAGCTGTGGTTGTATCTGTACTCCTAATAGTGACTTTTCTGATAGGAATTCAAAAGAATTAGATCTGTCCATACTAAATGTTATAACTACTTTTGTTTGTTATCTATGAAAATCTGGCAAACCACTTTTTAGCTTAAAAAATCGACAAGAAAGGTGATAGTGTAGATGTCAAGGGGGCGGGCACTGATCAAAAAGAAACGCCCACAAGTTACCATGGCAACACAGATGCATTTACAATGTTATCCAGAATGCAGCTGGCGCTGCTGTAAACAAGTAAAGGGTAAGATTCTTGCCAGGAGACTTCATGTTCCTATTCAGCATATTAAGCAATGCAAACGCCCAGGTAACTTCCTAGGACGTGTGAAAGAAAGTGATTAGGAAAAAAAGAAGCCAAAGAGATATGTAACGGTTCGAGTGACTCACTAGCCTGCCCCCCCCAGAGAAACATCTTTGTAGGAACCCAGGAAAAGCAGCCCTCGCTGCTGGAACCCACTCCCTATAATTCATGGCATATAAATTTCTAAATTCTTCTAGACCGCAGTAAAGATTCACACACTAACATATGAAATGTCTTCATGACGAAAACAGATCAGTTCCTCTCCCTACAACAGCCCAATGTATATATATATATGTGTTTTTTATTTATACATACAAGCTGGGGTACAGGCCAGAGGCGTGGGGCAGCGAGAGGGTTCACCAGAGCCAGAGCGGGGAGCAGAACAGGCAGAACAGAAATACACTGAGGGGAGCAGTGAGGGGAGCAGCGGGCAAGGCAGGAGAGGTCTGCCGCGCCATGTGGGACTCTCCCTGGCTGGGTGTCGAACTCGCGTCGCCGCTGCCGACAGCTCCACAGCGCAGCGCTTAACCACTGTGCCACCGGGGAGGCCCCCAATGCATATTTTCTTTATCTCCCAAAGACAATTTGCCTTTGATCAAGGAATCTGTGCCCCAAATTGAAGCCAGAGGTCATCTTAGCAATGTCATAGATGCTGGCATGCGGGTCTGCTAGTGATTATCCATATAGCTAAGGTTACTGGTTATAAATAGCATTTGTATTTACTCAGAAGTTTGATGCATACAATGACATCTTTTTCAGAGAAATAGCTATATTAGAGTAAAAATAATTCTAAGTATTTTTCTTTTTGAGCAATAATGCAAACATCGTAAACATGTTCATTCTTTTTTTTTTTTTGTGGGCAGATGTTGGCATTTGGAGACACACTGGAAAAATGAATTACCTTTGCACACTTCTGCCACAAACATATAATCAAATAAATTCTAATAACTTCCTCCTGTGGCTGGTATAAAAAATATATTAAATGCCTGCAGTTGGTGTTTTCTTCTGAATGCTGAGGCAGTTAAAAAGTATAAATGATTAAAAGACTAATCAATACAATCTGCATAACCAATAGGATCGAGGATGCCAGACCCTTGCACTCTTTAGTCCACAAGTATAGAGAGGAGAAAGAAAGACACAGAAGCTTTGGCCCTAGCTGGGCACATTTCGAAGTAGATGTCATATAAACTGACTTTATATGATTCAGAGTCCGCGTTTTGTTTGTTAATACACTTAATTCTAAATCCAGATACTATGAAATATATATTGATATAAAGTTGCATGGACACATGTGTCTTCAAAGGTGCATTGATACAATCGTTCTGGAATAGCTGACCAGTATCAGCTAGTATAAGAATAAAGGGTAAGTACTTGTGAGTTTTTAGCATTAGTGAGAAAACATTTATCTCATTTTATGGCCTACATAAAATAGCCTACTTTGAGAGACACTGGGCTGTTAAATTGTTTTTTTATTTCAAAACTGATAATCTATTCCATTGCCTCTGGTAAGGCTGACCTGAATAGCTTAGAAAGTGATTCGATATCCTATTTATAATGTTGGGGGGGGTGGAAATCAAGGATAACAATGCATTTTGATGAAAATGTTTGTTATTATATTGATGCAAAACAAGAGTTCAAACTGAACGCATGAGAGAAGGGCTTCTAGTCTCTCTAGGAGTTCCATAAACTGTGGAAATATCAGGGCAGTCACTCTGCCCCCCACATCTACCATAACAAGGGGCCAAAGCCTAACACCACTTTGCTAATTTTCCCACATACTAATTCATTAAGTGAAAATACTTATAGAAGCATACTTGCAAAGCAAGGATGAGTTTTTTTTTTTCTGAATATATTTTCCAGAGGCAATTTTCTGAGTATATTTATCTTAAGAAAAATAATAGAAAGGAGAAAGTCAGCTCCTCTTACACAGGTGCTATCAGTGGGTTGCAGGAATTATATTAAGGAGCTTTGTTCTCAGAACAGTAGTTTCCCTCACAAATGCATTATTTGAGGTCGCATATTCTGTTTTCCAAGGGCCCTATAATCACTTGAAGGGCTGAACCTCCCTGCAGTAAGGGAAAAAATACTAGGTGGTTGAAATATTTGGATACTTTTGATGGTCGCCTTTTATACTTGGGAGGAAATCTTTGACAGTATGAAAGTGCAATAGCTGTGGAAGATTATCACTACACTCCCCTCAATGTAGGCTCATTATTATCCATGAGGCTACCCAGGATGGACTCCTACCCAGGACCACAGTTTTTCATTCAATGGTTCATCCACAGGGTGGATTTTCTTTTTTTTCACACTACGGTTCATTCAGAATCAATCCATCATGTACCAGCTTATATTCATTTCAATGTCTTAAAGCATGAATTCTTCAGAAATGACTACAGAAATCTAATATGCAAAGATTAAATAGTTCATCACTGACATCTGCGACCACTTCACCTCACTTTTTAAAACTAGGATATCACTGTCCCATAATATATGAAAAATACCCATATATAAATCAGCATTTTGTTCATACCAAATTAAACAGTTTAAATATATATGAATCAACAGGAAATTACAGAAATACCATCCTGAAAATCAGGACAGTACCATAATAAAGGGTGTGTGTTTTTCTGAAAACTCAAAGTGACACTTTCTAGTGAAAAATCATCAAAGGAACATAAGCTACTGAAGAACAAAATCTATTGAGAAATATGTGAAAAAAGAGAAAAACTAGAGACTTTGAGAAAGAACATCTAAAATGTGTGTGCTGCCAACAGTATTTTGATGATTTGTAGATTGCTGAGTAACCCAGGAGGAAATTAATAAAATAAGGCCAACAGTATTATCAGAAACACACCTGTAAATCAAAAAAAAACTGAAAAGAGATGTGCCATCTCTGTTGTTCAGAACCACCCTAACTGTTGAAAAACTCATCTTCAACTACGATGATGTAGCAAGACAAACGTTAAATATCAAGGGTTTTCTCTTTTGGAAAAGGGAAAGGTGAAGGAATCTTTCTGTTTTTATATACTCTCTGCATCACCAATGAGAGATACTCTCATATATTTTAACCAAAATAGTTTTTAAAAGATATTTTTAACAGGGAAAAAATAGCATGAGGTTCATGGCAATAGATTCCCCTAGGATTAATAGATGGCAAAGAGAGATGTTAACCATAATACATGGACCTTCACTGTACACATGGAATGGTTATCAAGCTGCTGTTAACAAGATGCTTGTTGTTTCAAGATGCTGTTAACAAACCTGAGGTCTCCACATACATACAAAGAGTATACATTTTATTTTTGCAATTCCAGCAGCAACAGGGTGTTCAGGAGTAAGTAGGGCTTCTAAAGGCACATGGCAAATAAATGAAAGTATTAATAAATATGTAAAAGTATTATAAAATTAAATGAATGAATGTGGTCTTAAGGAGATGTGATTATATTTATTTACTGTATTGAGCACATACCACCTAATATTTTTCCCAGGGGCATACAGTGATGAAGCCAGAAGACTCACAACTCGAGGGTATTATGCTAAATGAAGTCAGATGGAAGAACAAATACTAGATAATTTAACTCTTATGCAGAATATAAAGAAACAAACAAAAAGGAACAGACACAATGAACCCTATAAATCTGACTGTAGAACTCATGCTACTGTATGGAGTGGGTGGGGGTAGAGAAGGGAGGGACAAAGGCACACAATGGACTATGACAAAGGATTATGGGTGGTTTCCTGGTGCGTATGGTGTAATAACAGTATCCCAAGAGATGAAAACTATGCCTCTAAGAAATATATAGTGTACTGACCTGCATCAAAGATGATGCAATTTATAAAAAAAGCATGGGCTTGGAATAAGTATACAATTTCTTCTAACTATAATCTTTCACTGCAAAAATGATGATCAACTACAGGAAATAGAGGATACAATTTCTCTTTTCTATCCATAAGCCTTCCAGCAGATTAACACAGAAAATATTCCTCTAAATTTCACTGACAGTAGCTATGTTTTGTTGACAAGAAATTAGAGATGAACCTTTAGAAACTGTGTATGTAGCATTATATTTAAAAACCACCACAGTTAACTTGTACTTTGATAAAACACACTGAAACGATTTTCAATTTCATAAATTTGGAAGGTACTCTACATGTATTTCTGTTTCTATTATATGATCTAATTATATTGATGTTTAACTATTAACCATGTTCTCTATCTCTTTTGTCTTATAGTTCTTAAGGCAGTGTGCAATCCCTGTCTGACCTGACATGTATATTTCATATTTACAATGCATAATGTTGGGCAAGGCATATGGCCCACATTTAATAAATACTTACTGAAATGACTGTAATCTCCATTGAGTGAACTTATTAAAATGAGCATAATACTTATCAAAACATAGGATCTTTATGGATTACACTTCTGTTACCAAAATAAAGAAATGAAAAATTTACCTCGTTAAAAATCAAATTTTATCTCTTCATGACAGATTTATATTTGGGATTTCCTTTTACTTGTTATTTTCTAAATCTTGCAAAGTACTTTCAATAAATGCTATTATTTCTATAATCACTTGAAAAAAATTATACAATATTTCCTTAAAATTTCTCTAGAAAACTATTAAAGACTATACAAGGAAATGACAAAATCATGTAGCATTAAAAACAAAATATATCTAAAAATGTAAGCAGGAGAGCATATGTTAAATAATTTTGTAAATGAAGAGGACGATATAAAAATATTTCCACAGGGCCTCCCTGGCGGCGCAGCGGTTGAGCGCTGCGCTGTGGAGCTGTCGGCAGCACCTGATGCGAGTTCGATGCCCAGCTGGGGAGGGTCCCACATGGTGTGGCAGACCTCTCCTGCCTCGCCTGCTGCTCCCCTCAGCAGTGTATTTCTGATCTGCCTGTTCTGCTCCCCACTCTGTCTCTGGTGAACCCTCTCACCGCCCCCACGCCTCTGGCCTGTACCCCAGCTTGTATGTATAAAATAAATAAATCTTTAAAAAATATTTCCACAAATATTTAATATATAATCAATATATTTCTACCACTTTAAAGATTTCTTATTTAACCTCAGGAATCAAATAAAATTATTTACAAGGGTTCACCATCCAGGTGCTTCCAAATAGCACATCATGAAATCAGTGGGTTAATGTTAGTGTTCAGGGCCAAGGGCAAAATAAATTATTTCACCGAGTAATAATAATGTGTAGGTTAAAAAAAAAAAAAAACAACTCTTTATAAACTGTTCTCAATCCTTTCTAAAAGCAGGGACATAAAACCCTTTTTTACATTTTACACTGAGTTTCTCAGTAAGACTTACTATTAACTTAGTGTCCACGCACTAGCAAAGAATGTTTCAGTGGCTTAGAAAAATCCCCTTCAATGTATCATTAAATATCAATTAAGACTAACCCATCTTTCTATCTCACTTTCCAAAACCAACAACACATATTGGTATTCTAAGGATATGTTTCCAGAGCCAATGGCTACGACAATTCCCTGGCTACTCAGAGACTCGAGTCAGTGCTCCTCTAGCTCAGTGTTCTTATCCTGAGAAAAGCAAAAGATGAAGGATGAAATGCTCAGAAAGATTTTAAGAGCAATGTAGTAACTGCCCCTGTGATCAAAGATGATTTTACTTCTTTGGCTCACTTAGCAACTTAGGTTTTGACCTGTAGAGGAGGAAAATGAAAGTCAGTGAAAAGTGAAGTTCTGAAATGGGAGTGGAGATTATGTGCGGCTTCTGTGCAACTCCGTCCCACATACAGAAAGTCTTCAGAAGCTGAAATTTAAGATGAGAAACAGAAGTACATATTCCTTTAGATTTTTTCTCATAAAGCCTGCCGTTCTCGCTACTGTACCTGAGCACCTCTTTTAGAAGCTGTATATCTTTATGAGTTTAAGTAACATAATGCACTTCTATCTGTTCACTCCAATCAGAAATTGTGTTAAAAATTACTAATAGATGGATCATGGGTGAATTGGTGGTGGGCTACCCAAGGGGAATACAAAATGTAAAAGACATAAATAACAATAAAAATATATATCAAAAAAATTACTAATAATATGGTGGCTTTCACATGCTTGTCTCTCAATAAATATTTGTTGGATGATTGAATAGATGATCAATATCTACCAAGAAAATGCAGTCTACTGTTTGTTTTAAGCCATCATCCAAATAAAAAATGTATATTTAAGGTGTAATTTTAGTGGGGGGTGCAGTCTTATATGCAAGGATCACTCTCGGTTTGTAATACAGAACAGCTGACATAAGAGACTTGTTGACATGACATTTATAAACACCTAAAATTTTAAAACATTGCATATCACAAACTACAATGAAAAAAAATATTGTCAATACTAAGGGCACTGCCTTAATTTTTGCTACCTCTAGTTTCATGAGGGACTGATCCAAAAACTACGAAAAATCACATTCCAAAATTTATGTACGTAGTTCTTTACATATGGTAGCTTTGGCTGTACCAGAACGTAGCAGAGAATGAAAAGGTCTGTTTGATGAGCCATAACCCGAATCCAGCCCCTGCTGGTATATCAACTTCACTCCAGATAATTGGTAATACGAGGCCACCCCAGTGCCAGTGGTTGTTTCGTAGTCTATCTCCCCAAATGTCATCTTCCAAGTCCCCACTTACATTCATAGGCTGGCTATAGGAACTACACAACAATGAATTTTCTAGTATTAACCACTGAATTTTCTAGCTTGGAAAATATACATAAAAATGCTATAACTATTGCAGTTGTCTTAACTCTTTGCACTCGAGCGGCGCTGCTATGGGCCATGGCAGTTTAATGCGTCCACTCAAGTGGCGCCGCTAGGGCGCCCGAGCGGTTTGGAAGTCAATATGCTTATTTCCGATGTGTGATAAGATATTCTTATCGCAATTACTTTCATGGACCAGGCTCAGCGTGCATCCTTAGCCAATTCTTAGTTTAGCTTAGTTAATCTCAGCTTAGCATTGTGATACGTCTTGACAAACCGAGGCTGCATCTTGGGGATTGTTTTACTAAATATCACACAAAAACTAATTACAGAGTGTAATATTTAACAGATTTTGTTGTATTCAATGTAAAAATAAATAAATTGGTGAAATTTTATTATCTGTATACGTTTGAGTATAACATGATTTCAAAGTACCTGTAAAACGCTTCCCTAGTATAGCTGAAATTGTTGCGAGTGGCTGGTTCACCCACTCGAAAAAGGCCTCGAGTGCAAAGGATTAATAATTAAATGCCTAATGAAATGGCAAGTTTTTCTAATTTCTTATGAACAGGCAATCATATCAGTCATTTGATTTACTAGTAATTAGTCTTTGATTAAGTAAAATAAAATCATACTGATTTTATGTGCATTTTTTCTCCTTTTCTTCTCAATATTATGGAGTACAGATATCCAAGGTTTATTCCTCCTCATTATGTGAAATGTTGATGACATTAGCAGGTTGATTGAATTAAAAGGGGAATTATATATAACAAAGATATCTTGAAATGCACCATAAACTGAGGATTACCCTAAAAAAGACAATATATGTATTAAAGTCATTAACTGTAATAAATTACACTCTTGCTTTATGACTTATGATGATCTTATCTCTCTAAACCTAATTTTCTATATTAAATAGAAATAGTTCCTGTAGCATGGATGGCATTAACATAATTAAGAATAATATTTTTTGAGGGGTGATCCATTAAAAACAAATAAAGAATACGTTACTAACAATTCTTCAAAATATTTTTTAATATTTGTTCCCACCAAAAAGTCAAGAATTACATGCTATTATGCTTTCCAGTATGCTAAACAAAAACAAGAACTTATATGTGTGAATAAGTATTTGAAATAAATAAGAAAAATATCAGAATATAGTACATAGATATTAGTTATGATGCATATATGAAGCAGTCTATTCTCTTCTAAATAGTGAATATTAAGAACTAGTCTTGTTCTCATTATTTATCCAGTAATTTTATGATGAAATAGGGGACAAGGAAAAATAGATGAGGCAAAAGAATATCAAAGAGAGAAGTTAAAATATGTTATCACAAAACAATCAAATTTAAACTCAATTATTTTCATTTAATCGGGCTAATTTTTCCTAGTAAACATTATTCAATCAATAATGGCAAGTAAAACATCATCGTAGACCATAGAGTTAATGGTCACTGAATACACAGAATAAACCTTTTTACAGTATTTGCATTACAAACATCCTCTATTGTTTCAAAGTTTCGAATATAATGGTATTTTAGCTATGTTGCATAATCACAGCATTTCAAGTTTTTATTTCAATTTTTCAATAAATCAGTAGAAAAATATTTATTATATTTATTTAAAGGAGCCAGAAACACTGAAAGTATATTTTACTTTATTCCCAAATCCAAATCTCTAAGGAGAATCTTTTTTCCTCCCACCGTATGGTCATCAGCTAAAAGCTGATGAGGCAATGCAATTCCCATAGGATTAATTTACTTAGTTTTGACTTTCCTCAGCAATATAACAGTGGAACCAGCTTTATATAGCTAATTATATTTTTATATGTAATAAATGTTAAGCTGAAAGATTTGGCCCACTGAATTGCTCACTAAATAAAAATATAGATTGTCTAAGGATATAGCTAAGAAATAACATAACAAGTATAAAAAAGCATGATAATGAAAAGTAGTGACTCAAAATTGTTTTCAGGTTATTTCTAAAGGATGACTAATATCGTCTAATAAGAAATGAACAGAATGTAAATAAAGTTACACGAGGTGTCTATTCCAGAACACTGGCAAAAGAATAGGCCATAAAATCAAAGTAACAATCTTGGAGTCATCATTAGCTAACTATGTTGACACTGGATGTGACTATTATGAACCTGAATTTCCTTACCTATAAAACAACAATATTGATAGCTGTATTATGTATTGCTTCAAGTCCTAGAGACAGCTCATTTAATGTATCTTTGAAAATAGTGACTTGTTAAATAAATGCCCATATCATTATCATTAATATCCAGGGAATAAAAAATACAATTTTATCATCACTGCAAAGCTAATTAATTATAGTGAAATAATGATTCAATGTTACCATTTTAGCTCTTTTAGATAGAAGCTACCATTTAAATCTACATAAGTAATGAGCAAATCCTGAGAATTATTTAACAGGCATCAACAGCAAACAATAAACACTTAAAGACTGTCGTCTCATTTGGGGCCCCACATACTACTTTTCCAATGTAAAGTTCTCGAGTGTGCAAGCTACCAAGTTAACTGAAAGATTCTTCCTGGTGCAAATAGTCTTCAGAGTTATCCAAGACCCTCGCTATTCTCATCTCTTGCCAAAAATGTCTTAAACCCATAGATCCTAATCTCTTTGAATATATTTTCTTAGATGGGAAACAGATGTCCCAAACCTGACTATGTCAAAGACCCTGAGATTGGGAAAATAACCTAGATTATCCAGGTCGGTAGATTCTAATTATAGTGGTCCTAAAAGTGAAGTCTTATTCCTAGTGTTAGTGAGAGCAGACAGGACTACAGAAGAATAGTCAAATAGATACAATGACACTGGTTTTAAAAAAGGAGGAAAGGAGGCTCTAAAGAATGCGGGTGTCTTTTAGAAGCTAGAAAAATAAAAAAAAAAATAGATTCTCCCCTGGAGCCTATGAAAAGGACTGTATCCTGTCAACCCTTTGATTTTAAACTATCAGACCTCTATTGGATATCTATGTAACAGTGATATCAAGGTTGTGTTGTTTAAGTATGAGATGCTTTGTTATAGCAGTGATCGGAAACTAATACAGGGCTGGCGTGAGCACTGTAGGATGACAGCACCCTTGCCGTTTTACATCTAATTTCAAGAGTTCTCCCCAGCTATTGCCACAACTAAAAACACTCTCTCACTTTCCAAATGCCCTGAAGGAAGTACAATCTGGGAACATGGGATCTGAGGAGAGTAAAAAGTATAGCAACTTCCAAGCCACCCTCTACCCTCTACTCTGAAACCCTTAGTGTTAGGAGGTTCTGCGCACTTACTTAGCTGAGAATCAATGATTAATGAACATTCTTTTATAATAAAATCAACAAGGGCATAATTAGGTACAAATGCAGAAACTCAAGTTTTTCAATAAAACTTCAAAAATCAACTTTGATGTATTTATAGAATTTATCTCATGAGTCACACCCATTTCATACTATATGTTTGCATCTTCAGTGAAATCTGTGTGGGGAGCAATTTTATATTTAATATTATTGGACAACACCTACACATTTATCAGGACAAACATTAAGAAGTCACTGTTGGGAGGGAAGCCAATGGGGGACCAAAAGCAGAAGAGATACATTTTTGACTCTAAGGAAAATGAACAGAATTTAAAACTACTTGAAAATAAATGTAGCATAGTGAATCGGATCATTACAAAACCAAACAATTTGGAAAATTGTGTTGATTCCTATGACATTCTGAAATAAAAGATTCATTGTATTTGCCTAAGTAAATACATAAGGAATAATACCTCACTATTTTTAAAGTGCTGTAATTACATTCAGGTAAGCTGCACTAAGACACTCTCAGCTTCAAAAATAACAGAATATTGACCACTCATTTGAAAAAATGAAACCAAGTCTACTGGAGTGGAAATACAATTTTTTGTGTGTGTTCTTTAACAATACATATCACAAAAACACATTGGTGAAAATGTGCTAGTTCAAAAATTACTCATCTGGCCTCCCTGGTGGGTCAGGGGGTTAAGTCTCAGCACTCTGAAGCTATCTGGAGCCACTTCAGCAAGAGATCGATCCCCAATCAGGGAGCTGACCCACATGGCGCAGCAGACCTCTCTTGTTTCCCCTGCTGCTTCCCTCAGCAGCATATTTCAGTAGATCTGCCTGTTCTGCTCCCCTCTCTGTCTCTGGTGAATCCTCTCACCTCCCCACACCTCTGGCTTACCCCCAGCTCTTGTATGCATAATAAATGAATCTTTAAAAAAAAATCATTGTATCTTACTGAAATTAAATAGTACAGAAGGAAATCAAAGCAAAGATTTGGAGTTTCAGATTTTAATTTTTTTTTAATTTAACTTTTAAAATTAATGTAGTCTTTAGCACAACTGGTTAGTAGTTAGTTGTTTCAAGAATTCAGGGTATCCTCTACAAAAAAGTAAAACTGAAAAGTAAAACTAATGCAGCTAAAGAAAAAAATAAATAAATGATGTTACATGCTTTGTTCCAAACTTTGATATAAACAAGATACTTTATGTGATAATCTACTTAAATATTTATTATTTTAACTATAACTAATAAATCTATCCTCTCATAAAAATACATACATCCTTCCTCTTCACAGAAATAAGCAACATGTTCCATTTTCTAAACAATTTATTCCCTATTAATCAGATAGAAATAAAGATAACCTCATATCCACTTTGTACGAAAAATAAATAGTACTGGATCTACACTTTGAAATATTCTTAATCAGCTTCAAGCAATAAATAGCTCAGGAAAGAAACACTATAATTTTATTTATTGTAATGCTTATTATGCAGTCAGATGGTTCACATCATAAAGGTCTAGTATACTTTCATCTTCACAGAAAAATATAAAATGTCCTTTGAAATCAAACAGACCTTCCAAAGACATCAGTCAGTCCATTGTGAAAATATTACAGCTTTGTCACTTTCACCCAAGAGATTTCTGCCCGTCGTCAATCTGGTGTCACTATAGAATTACTGCTAGAGTACACTATCAATGCCTGCTGTGTCCTTTGGGAAACAAAGCTTTGCTGGTTGAACTTTATGATTTAGTCCCAAAGGCAGAAGAACAAAGCTTTGAAAAGCACGTAGGACATTCTTCTAAAATTCTAAAAGAGACAATATAAAATCTGTTTGTGATTGCTTAGTATATTATAGATGAAATTGAATATTAAACAAATTTCTCTGGCTTATAATTAGTATTAGCTGTCTCTTTGTATTTGTTTCAACAAAGTACATTGTTTTAGGATATTCAAAAGTATCTGCTCACTTTTCATGTTTTCTTTTTGCCTTATTGAGCAACTACCAACATAACAACGATCCTTTCTAAAAAGACATAGGTAAAAAGGAATATAGCTTTATGCTTCCTAACTTTAAAATGTCTAGTCTAAAAAAGCATTTATTAAGGTGAAGTGTGATTTTTCAAATTTCATGATGAAATATTAAAGAAAAAAACCAAATTAAATCATTTTTTAATTATCTTTTTTCCGATCATTTTACTATTTCAGTTTTTAAGTGAAAATCCAGGCTTAAAATCAGTTACTTATATACAAAATTATATATGGCATATATATGCATATATACAATTCTTCCAAGAAACATACATTTTTGCAAGAATCAAAATATTTATTTTCTTTCAGATGGAATTAGATATTACATATATTGAAACTAATTAAGCATGTTTTTTCCCTTTTTATTATATATATTCATAGACTTAGCTCAGTCACTTAGAAAAGTCTACCATATTCACCTGTTATCTCCAAAAGCAATTCTTCACCAACAATGTCTAGAATTTTTATTAGGTTAAAGGAAGTAGAATTTCCTTTAAGAAGAAGATCAATCAAAGAAATAGATCAATCAAAATGTGGAATATACTTTCTACAAAGGTGAAGTGTGCCCTGATCCTTTGCAATACCAAATGACTTTAAAAACAAAATAATCAGGGCCTCCCTGGTGGCGCAGCCGTTGAGCACTGCGCGGTGGAGCTGTCAGCAGCGCACTATGCGAGTTCAACACCCAGCCGCTGCTCCTCTCAGCAGTGGATTTCTGATCTGCCTGTTCTGCTCCCCACTCTGTCTCTGGTGAACCCTCTCGCCGCCCCCCGCCTCTGGCCTGTACCCCAGCTTGTTGGTATAAATAAATAAATCTTAAAAAAATAATAATAAAATAATTAGAATTAATATGTAGCACTGAGGAAGAGATTATGTTATTCTTTGGAAACAGAATATAATTATTTTCATACAGAAACCATCATCCTTTTAATTTATAGCAGTTTGAACTGCTCCATTTCATCTGAAACTGTATTTTATATACATTTATATGATGTGCACAACTTTAATAATTGTAAAGAAATGCAAAAACTGAGGAGTGTGATGTCCAAACTTCCTGATAAAAGTGATTTTTTTTTGCTTGCTTGCTTCATTCAAACATTCAGTAAAGGCAAAGGGGAAAGGGACTTTATTGGTTATTTTCCTTTTTTATTGTTAATCATAACTAGACCCTCTGAGATTTAAGGATACAGAAATTAAAAGAGCCCTTAGAGATAACGAGTGTGCCAATGTAGCAAAAATGTACTTAGAGAGTCTTCAAAGGTATGATGAGGCAGTACATTTTCAGAGAACAACCAGTTTTATCAGTCTTTAAAATATCAGGAGGTAATTAATTCTTCACCCCTTTGAGGATTACACACTGAGTGGATTAGATCCCTGAGGTTTGCCTGAGCTTGTTTTCTCTACCTGTAGACCTGAGTAATGGATTGATTTGCAAGTAAAAAACATCAACTCTGTGTGTGTGTGTGTGCGCGCGCACATGCAACTGTGTCACTTTAGCACACTACAGACGACGTGCTTAAAAAAAACTAGTAAGTCTTCTGTGTAGTAAAGTTTTGTTATGATTCAAGACCTATCTGAACAAAATATTATTTCCAAATCAGACAGATGTCCCATGATTACTGAAATTCAGTTTTTAAATCAATGAATTCTAGCATAACTTCAAGTCCCACACATATTTTAATGTGCTCCAGTAGCCTATTAACAGAGAAAGAGATCAAACTAGGACTGAAAACTGTGCTCTCCTATCCAGTAGCCAGGCTGGCGACCAGACAGATTTGGCTCTTGGGCACTTGAAATGTAAACTGTGCATCAGATTTTAAAGTCAGAATATCAAAAATTCTGTAAAACCTTATTTATTGGGAATTAAATTCTATTTCATATATACTGATTAGACAAATGATGAAATTAACCTTTTTCTAAACAAGCTCTTAATGTGGCTACTAGAAATTTTAAACTTACATAGGTTGGCCCTGTAGGTTCCTATGAGCTGAGCTACTGTGACCTATTTGCTAACTGCAGATCACAGCAGAGCACCCCTCGACTGGCTGCGGACAATAGCTCGTATCATGAGGAAAGCCGGGGGCTGCCTAGGCCAGCGTTGACCTGATTAAGTAAATATCTCCAGGTGGTCTCGGAACAACTCTGCCTGTGAGAACATGTATGTCAAACACTCTGCTGACGCAAATGTCTCTTGACATATGGTCATAACTTCCCCTTCCCTGTTTCTCATAAAACTTTGTCCCCCATTCCAATCCCTCAGGACCTTATGCTTTAAAAAAAAAAAAAAGATTTATTTATTTATACATACAAGCTGGGGTACAGGCCAGAGACATGGGGTGGCGAGAGGGTTCACCAGAGACAGAGCGGGGGGCAGAACAGGCAGATCAGAAATACACTGCTGAGGGGAGCAGCGGGCGAGGCAGGAGAGGTCTGCCGCGCCATGTGGGATTCTCCCTGAAGGGGCATCGAATTCGCACCACGCACTGCCGACAGCTCCACAGCGCAGCGCTCAACTGCTGTGCCACCAGGGAGGCCCAGGACCTTATTCTTCACACCACGGTCACATGATCAGCTTTACCAGCCTATATGTTTTCTTTTTATTATTATTTTAAGATTTATATATTTATGTATATAAGAGCTGGGGTGCAGGCCAGAGGTGTGGGGCGGTGAGAGGGTTCACCAGAGACAGAGTAGGGAGCAGAACAGGTGGATTGACAGAAATACACTGCTGAGGGGAGCAGCGAGCGAGGCAGGAGAGGTCTGCCAAGCCATGTGGGAAGCTCCCTGGCTGGTCATTGAACTTGCGCTGCAGCCACCGACAGCTCCACGCTGGACTTAACCCGCTGCCCCACCAGGGAGGCCCATGCAGCGTATATGTTTGCAATAAATGACACAAGAACCTCGGCTCGAGCAGCAGAGGCTTTCCTGGCAGAGCTGCTTCAGGACGGGTGTGCTTCATTCACCGTGTGTTTCCGGCCACAACAAAGAGGCAACCGAGGACCTCCCTGGTGGTACAGGGGTTAAGTCTCAGCCTATGAAGCTATCACAGCCACTGCAGCACAAGTTCGATCCCCAGCTAGGAAGATTCCCACACGGCGCGGCAGACCTCTCCTGCCTCGCCCGCTGCTCCCCTCAGCCGTGTACTTCAGTAGATCTGCCTGTTCTGCTCCCTGCTGTCTCTGGTGAAACCTCTCCCTCCCAGCACCTCTGACTGACGCCCCAGTTCTTGTATGCATAAATAAATAAAAATAAATCTCAAAAAAAATCCTTCCTGCATTTTTTCCTTCCAATTTGCCTAAGTGGCAACTTTTCCTATATCTAGTTGCCACTTAACATCATTTCCTTAGCAGTGCTTCTGTAATGAAACAAGGTAAAGGAGCTATCCAGATACTTGATTACTTCGTGTTAATTCAACATCCTTTAGACTAGGGATATCTTCCTTCTCTATTTACTCACGACTAGATATGGGGGATTCCACAGCCAGAGAATGTTTATGGGGAAAGCAAGTCTCTTCTGGTTCATACCTGTAGACATAAAAATTACTGACACAGGGAAAACACTAAATAAAGATCGAATCACTGAACCTAAAAAATACAAATAAGTAACACTTTTTTAGGTCATATTGACTTTATTGGCAACTACTTTATTCAGGAGGAGGATAATCTTTCAAAAAATCCTTAAATTAAATTCTTTTGTGATTTATTTGGATTGTTCTAAAATGAATTATTCTTTCTGGTAAGGGAAAATCTTTATAAGGGTTTGCCTGTTGTCAACCTTTAATTTATAGAGATCTTCTGAGTATATTTACAGGCAAACTGTAATGATTACAGGTGTGAATTTTCACTTCAGGGATCAGAGGTCTTTCTAATATCTCATATCTAAATGCTTAGGTGTGAGCTCCTTCGTTCACCAGTAAAATTTTTGTAAGGGAGCAAGTAGAGACTCTAAAATGATGAAATGCTGATTATTTTTGTATCTTCTTAGAAATGTACATAAAATAGGTCCTCCCTGATGGCGCAGCGGTTGAGCGCTGCACTGTGGAGCTGTCGGCAGTGCCCAGTGCGAGTTCGACACCCAGCCAGGGAGAATCCCACATGGTGCGGCAGACCTCTCCTGCCTCGCCCGCTGCTCCCCTCAGCAGTGTGTTTCTGATCTGCCTGTTCTGCTCCCCACTCTGTCTCTGGTGAACCCTCTCGCCGCCCCACGCCTCTGGCCTGTACCCCAGCTTGTATGTATAAATAAATAAATCTTAAAAAAAAGTACATAAAATAAAATGAGAAAAATAATGGAACTGGATAAAATCTTATATTTTACATTAACTTAACCTTCATCACCATGATTGTTTAGAACATATTTCAATTACAATTTTTTATACTCCTACTAATTCTCTCTGAATCCTGAAGTCTTTTGAACATATGGAAACTGTAAGTCATACACAAAATTTTTTTGGTAAGTAACCAAAAAATTATTGTACTATGAGTTAGAGTTAAAATAGCTCATTTCCAAAAGCTTTTTAATCTTTAAAATACTATTTAGTTTAGTTAAAATATATAAAAATTTCTATATACTGAACTTTTATCTTAGAGAAATAACACACAGTGTGCTAATAAAGTACAATGTGAAGGAGTCCTTCTACGTCTTTACTGCCCTCTATCTTTAGTGGAATCATTACAGTTAAGAGGGAGGAGGTACATATTGGAATACCTGGCAGGAAGTCAATAGAAGACTAATCAAGGAATGATTTGAGAACATTTTAGAAGAGTTAAGCATGCAAGGAAACAACTGCTGTGATAAAATGCTTTTGTACAAAAAAAATATTAGGAGATGATAAGGAAAATATTTACAAGATGAAATAATGTGTTAATATATGCACACATATGTATATTCATAAATAAATGCAAAAAATATTCAAAGGGTGTGCTGTCATTTCAAAGCTTCTCTAGTTTACTATAACCTCTATATTTTTATATTGTATTTACATCTGTAAAAAGACAAATGTATTTTTATATTTTATGTTCTATGTTTGCTGGACCCTTCCTCAAATCTTAGTGTCTTTTTCCTTTATTAACTCTTGAATATAAATCAACATTCTTAAAATAATGCCTCAATGTCCTTATTTGATGGTTTTTCAGTTCTACTTAGTGCCATCACACTGCTTCACTTCTCCCCTCTAGAAGGTGTTTAAGTCTCAAATCATTTATTATTACTGATAAATCACCCTTATTAGGTAGTAGGGTCCCCATAATCAATAATCCTGGGTATACATAAACTGCCTTAGAACTGTCCCCACCTAAACTGCCTGAATTTAAGTGTAAAAGAAGAAAAGCCTGGACTTGAAAAGGAATGAAAAGCCAAAGGAATCTCCACTTAAAATTAGTAACTTAAAAATTAACATTTAAAAACACTGACATATGCTATCTCTCTTACTCCCAGTAACCCCACAGATAATAAAAAGTTAAAATCTACATAAATGTCCTCCAGTTATTGAAGGAACCAAAGTCCTCCTTGCTAAACAACCAAATGGTGATAGTCAACACAGAGGTACCACGCACTTATTTTCTTTTTCTGAATAAGATATATTTTTTGAGTAGTACTATTTCTGAGAATTGTAAAATTGGGGTTAATATATCAACAATGTAAAAATAAATAAAAAAAATACAAAACAGACAGCAATCTTGACATTAGTCTCATTCTCTAAGTGAACTGCTATCACTGCCCAGCTTTAAGGTCATCTGCCTTAGACACCCTGTTTTCAAGTGAGTAATACGTAAGTGACTCACTGCCTTGTTGGATTTCAGACAAAGTATCAAAAAGAATGTTCTGCAATGAAGCACCTTAATGTGATAATTGAATGACTAGTTAAGATGGATGAATGATTATTGACCTTGAGAAGCGTTCTATTACTAGAAAATGACTGGATCGAGTCTTCTAGAGTTTCAGAAAAAGGTTATGTTTTGATTCTTTAAATGATGATGAAGAGAACACTGGAAGCCTAGTGGAGAATACACACCATAAGGAATCAAACAGAACTGTTCCATTCCCCCCAAACAAACTTGAAATTCTTTTCTTTAGAAATTAAGACGAAAGTGATGGCATTATAGATACATACACCAACAACACATAGTTCTGTCAAATGGAATTATGAGAAAACTAAATGTCTTATACAGATTACTTTGAAATTTTCAAAAAATTGCAATTTAAAAGGTTTTTCTCACAAAATGCCAAAATACATTATCTCTGAAAAAGAACTATTTGTCACACTAGCAAAAGTTTACAGATAATGCTTTATAATATATTTTAAAACTGAATCGTGGAAATCATATCTAGTGGAATATACTATAAGAAAATAAAAACAGTAGGCACAAGATTACCTCTTCACAGAAAAAAAGCTTAAATGAAATTATATTTGTAAGAGTAAACAAAACTGGCAGACTTTCTGCTACATTTCCTCTGCTAAAGGCCACTCACACAACACTGAAAAGTGTTTTCACTAGTACAGGATTTGCAGTCTACCTCTTATTCTCTCCCACGAACACCTCACTTGTTGCCAAGTTTGGATTTTTCTCCGTAGTGAATATCCTCATTTTCTCTGAGAATGGAATTATTGCTGACCCTTCTTAGATTGAGAACATCAGCTCTCTAGAAAATAAGCAGGGCTGAAAAAAACACCTTAAGTAGAATACATATGCATCTCCACAACTAGCATCATAACCTAATTCCCTACGTCCACTGGTCTATCTGCACAATTACAGCGGATCAATAGAAGTTCATACAAACACTCTCAGGGGAAGAAAAAGCTTTGCCATGATAGTCTTGATATTTATCTTCCTCTTAAAAGAAAGACAATGCATGTGATCATGGATTTAATGAAGTGTAGGAAGTTGTTTCAAAGCATTAACAGCATGAGTTACATATTACTCCAGGAAGAAAATCAAAGAACTTCAAGCCCATGCTCAATTCTCTTCTGTCTGAAAGATCAGAATACCTTCTAGTCCATGGTCCTCTAAAATTATATCAGTGGGGCCTCCCTGGTGGTGCAATGGGTTAAGCGCAGCACTATAAAGCTATCCAGAGGCTCTGCAGCACGAGTTCAATACTTGGCCAGGGAGATTCCCACATGGCGCAGCAGACCTCTCCTGCCTCGCCCGCTGCTCCCCTCAGCAGTGTACTTTAGTCGATCTGCCTGTTCTGCTCCCCACTCTGTCTCTGGTGAATCCTCTCACCACGCCACACCTCTGGCCTACACCCCAGCTTGTGTGCATAATAAATAAATCTTTAAAAAATGATAAAATAAAATAAAATAAAATTATATCAGTGAATAACGTGACACAATTTGCAGGCTGTAAGTTTCATTTTGTGTAGAACATTCCACATTTACAAATGACACCCATCTCCAAATATTTTTTACACCATATACTAGGGGAAAAAGCATAATATCTACGAGCCACAGTGTTGGAACTTTTTTTTTTCTCCTTCAAACATGCAATTCCAATTTAACTTGAATGCAAAAGATAGGGAATTGGCTCAAAATCTAGTATCACAAGCACCTAAATGCTTAAGACTGTGATTATAGACTATCAAAGCCAATCAGCACTTCGGATACAAATGAATAAATACATCTTAGATTTCTCTAGATAGTATTTCTCCAAATCTGGTGCAGAGACCAGCTGCATCCGATTTATGAAAAATGCTTACTTAGACGGCTGATGTATTGTTCCCTCTTAAAGCCCCTGTGTCAAATCTCCGAACACAGACTCCAGATAGCCGCATTTTAAACAAGCTTCTTGGTTGACTCTTACATAACACAGTTAAAATGCCCCATTATAGAAAAAAAGACGTCAGGCTTCATTACACCAGAATTGGATGGGGACCTCAGAGCACAGACTCGGCGAGACATATTTAAACTTCTCACCACAACACCGAGGACCCCCCACAATGGCCTTCTTTTTTCTGCAGACTTCCCCAGACATTAAATCAACACAGACCATTGACACCAAACCACAGGGTCAGTTCTGAAGACCTGGACCACACTTGCTGGACTCCTTCATCAGCCTAAATTCTGCTTAATGAGAAGTGCAGATGGCTATTCCACCCCTTCTCTGACTGGCAGTGCCCACGTCCTGCCCACTCACTCACCCCACTGTCAGTTGAAAAGGCTTATCCGTGTAACTTTTTGAAAACATGTTTAGGGCCTCCCTGGTGGCGCAAAAGGTTTAGTAGCCTCACTGTGAGGCTATCCACAGCCACTGCAGCATGAGTTCGATCCCTGGCCAGGGAGATTCCCACATGGCTCAGCAGACCTCTCCTGCCTCGCCCGCCGCTCCCCTCAGCAGTGTATTTCCCTCGATCTGCCCGTTCTGCTCCCCACTCTGTCTCTGGTTAATCCTCTCACTCTGCTCCCACAT
Organism: Scalopus aquaticus; assembly: GCA_004024925.1. NCBI lineage: Eukaryota > Metazoa > Chordata > Mammalia > Eulipotyphla > Talpidae > Scalopus > Scalopus aquaticus. The sequence goes on from PVIJ01008658.1 coordinate 65,298, forward strand.
CTTTGGCCTACACCCCATCTTGTGTGCATTAATTAATCTTTAAAAAAATAAAAACATCTTTAAGTAATTTTCTGTTAGATTAAAGTATCCCATTAAAAGACACCTAAGTTAAGGGCCTCCCTGGTGGTGCAAGGGGCTAAGTCTCAGCACTATGAAGCTATCAGCAGCCACTGCAGCACGAGTTCAATCTCCGGCCAGGGAGCTTCCCATATGGCACAGCAGACCTCTCCTGTCTCCCCGCTGTTCACCTCAGCTGTGTACTTCAGTTGATCTGCCTGTTCTGCTCCCCACTCTGTCTCTGGTGAATCCTCTTAGCCCCTCCCTTACACCTCTGGTCTACACCCCAGCTCCTGTATGCATAAATAAATAAATCTTCCAAAAAAAAAAAAGAGAGAGAGAGAGAACTAACTTTAGAAAATTCCCATCACTCAGAAAGAGACACCACCACCATGTCAGCAGTCATCCATGCCCCACTAGCTCCCAGTGCCCAGCCCCTGGACAGCCACCAATCTCCTTCCTTCTGGGCCTGGTTTCATACGAGTGCCAGCTGCACACGCCACCCTCACAGCTCTGCCAACTACATCCTAACTACTTATTTATATGTCTGTCTTTCTGACCAGACTTAGGAGGCTCAGTTTCTAGTGTCTGGTGCTGAGCTTGGCACAGGAGGAATAAGCAACAAATGCTGGATTAATCAGTAAATATATTTTTGCTTCTTGTCAGAGGCAAGGAGGGGCAGAGCTTGGATGTGCTTTTACTACTCACGTGGCAAAGGCTGGGTTCTATCTACACTGTGCCTGGGAGTTAATTTAGACAAAATGGAAGGAGCCCGACAAACCGAAAGTCCAGCATTAAACACCTTCTAAAGGTGCGCAGAGCTATCAGTTAGGCCGTGGTTGGCACTGACGTGAGAACAGTAGTTCAGGAGAGAGAGGTCTCGTGATACACAGTAACTGCCGCTACTCAACTTCGGGTGAGGAAATGACACACATTTTCCAGTTACTGTCCCCAGTTCCTCCTTGTGAGTCCCTCTGTGAGTTCTACACAGTCGGCCTTGGACCAGGGGTCCAGCAGTAACAGGTTTTCCAGAACCATCCTCCCACCCCGTATCCTAAGCTTAAAAAGTAGTATCCTATGCTTTGGTTCAAATCAGAAATTCTATTACCTGAAAGTTATGCATCTCACAGCAGTGTGGTTGAACCCGCTGACTAATTGACAGACCTGATTACAGGATTATGCGGCCTATCAGTTATCTAAAAAAATTCATATAAATAACCCATGCACTTGAAGAATCTTCAATATGAAGCATACGGAAAAGAAAATGGTTAAATCACCCAAAATACCAAAGGGGATGGAATTTTCATTGATGATTTTTTTTCTGAACATGCTTTAAGGCCATGCTCTCTGAGGACAAATCCACACACAAACATACATATACATGTGTCTATACGTTTAAATACATTTTTTCCATTGTGTAGTATCTTCCACTTCAGTAAATCTAAATGTACAGCAAACCCTGATACCATTTCATTGTTGAGTGTTAGGTCATCCAGCTAAGAATCATTTATTCATAGACATCTATGTTATTGTTCCTACGCCCTCCGGCTCTTTCATGAATATATTTACTCTGAATTAGTTAGTTATCTCATGGAAACATACTTCTATAAAGAAAGTTGCTAGAGCAAAATATATCTAGACTTCAGCTTTGATCAATATTGTAAAAGGCCCTGAAGAAAGACTATATGCCTTTAACTCTGATGAACAGTGTGTACAAGTCTAATATCCCTGGTCAAAAGATTATATTTTCCTAATATTTTTCATATTTAACAAAAGTTTCAAGAAGCAAAGAACAGCCTTATGACACCGCCGTGTTAAGCTGTAAAATCACTGTTTTATTAACCTTTAATGTGAGTGAGGACAGCCAAAACAAAATGCTACTGCTTTCAGCATCCTTGATGCTCTCTCTCCACCTGTGACCTGTATCCTTCCCAAATCCACACCCCACCTCTGCTCCTCACATTGGGGTTAAGGAGAATATAGAAAACACACACCTAACTGCTCAAAGTACAGAAATTATACCATTCTGTATTTTAAGGATCCATCAAAACAGAACACAAAATTAATAATTTGTTTATATATGTATATGCAGCGTACATACATTCCCCCCCCCCGCCCAGTTCTTAGTAAAGTTAAGTGCTTCCTCTGTATTTCTTTCTCAAAGTGCAATATCTGCTTGCCTAAAACCACGCTGGGTTCGGCTGATGATAAATGCCTTTGTTACAACATTCCACATATACATAAATATAGCTATTTCTGGACTCTCTATTCTTTCCACTGTCATTCTATTTTAAATTGCATAATTTCATAATGAATCTTAACATCTACCAGAGCATAACTCTCCTCCTACACAGCCTCATAGTCTTTCACTGGTTTTATGTACATATTTCTGAGATACCTTAAAACAGGTGACACATTTGTTAAAATCCTACTTGGATTTTGCTTGATTTTATATCCAAAACACAGACTAGTTTTTAGAGAATTTGTATCTTAATGCTTTTAACTTCCGTGGGGTAGCAGCAAGGTATGGACAGAAATAGTAGAAACACTAGTGAATGGCAAGTCAGTGTTTTGGATGTGTGAGATGATTTTCCAAATACTGGGTCTTTTACCCACCCGAGCAACTCTGTCAATGATGTTTTGCAAATGGGGAAACTTTTCATTTGCAGCTGCAGTTTTTAATTATTAAATGTTCTTGATAAACTGCCCCCCCCAAAAAAAATATGGTGTTACTCCACTATCAGTTATTTATTTTGTAAAAGATAAATTTATTGAATATTCCAATTAGGTTTTAAGTTTTCAAAAGGTAAATAATATTGTGGAGTCATTGTTACTAGATAAACAGTATCAAGGAAACAGTTTCCAATTTTTATACTCCTAGAGATTTTTCTTTAGTGAATAATTCTTTTGCTTAGTAGTTGTAAAATAATCTTGAATTATTATTAGAAATGACATTAGAATTAACTAAACTTTTTTTTTTTAAACAGGGCTCTACAGATTTTTCCATTTTTGCCACCTTTCCTTTGATTTTATGAAATTCATCAGGAAAATTTTCTCTTTTATCTGTACTCTCTAGAAATTAAAACAGCATAGGCTTCTTAACTACTGAAGAAATTAAACAAAAAATTATTCAGTTGTACGGTATTTTTTTCTAAGAACAGCTCAGTAACAGTTTTCTTATGGCAAATCTGTATTTTATTCCCCTCACTGAAAAGAATCTCAATTATAGACCTACAATATCAATTTGAAGCAAGTTTTCCCTCTTATTCCTGTTGCCATGTGTCTTCATATTACTTTTTCATACTTTTTTGATGAGGCAAATATTCTCTACTGGTTTCAAGAAATGCGTTTCTGAATTTATTTTCTGCTATTTCCTCTAATTCATTAATTTGCCAGTTGAAATTTATGAAATCATGCCTGTACTTTCCTTCCTTTCCCCCCCCCCTTCATTTTGATTTGCTGGGTTTTCAGATTCTTCAATTAAGTAAGTCATTTCCCTTTTATTTTTGTAGTAATTAATATAGTAAGGTAATTTTTATTGCAGTTTTGTATACATTCATAGATTTTTGTATGTACTATTTCTTTGTACTGTTACTTTCCAAATTGTCTGCAATTATGATTTTTGTTTCTTTCTTTGGGGGTTAGTTATTTCCAAATCTATTATGTTATTTTTAAGTCAGAAAATGGACTGTTTGCTAACTTTTCATAATTTACTAAGAACTGTTGTTTTGTACCTGTATGTTGCTAAGTGCATGGTAACATAAATGGAATAGTCTGCTTGACAATCAACTTTTATTTGTTTAATTGTATAGTACAAAGTTTGCCACTTACCTATGGATGACCTCATTAATTATATGAGCAAAGTCATCCTTGCCGTAATTTAATTCTTGTGTCTTAATCTTTCATAAACTAAATAGTGCTAAGCTCAGATACTCTTTGTGTTTTTAGCATTTTTCTGTTACTTAATTATATGTCATAGACAAAATTATAGTGGATGACATTATACTGAGATGGATATTTTTGTTAAGGATTTTGTGAAGGATTTTAGAGCATAACCAAAAACTCTTCTCCTCCATCTCTAATTACTGGCTAAATAAGAAAAAATAATATGAAATTCTCTCTTTTTTGACCACATATAATCTACTACATGTAAGTGACATATTAGAAAATGTGGAATTTCCTGAATAAACACATTTGACTATAAAAGTATCCCTGAGATTTACATCAACAGTATTACTGAGTAATAAATAAGTCAGATTATATAAATTGAGCTCTTATATTTTACTATTTAAACCATGAAAGGAGGAGTCTCAGAACTTATTTATATTTAATTCTTTGTAATGCTATGACTTCAAAGGTTACATGACTAATATTAGTTTTCAACACTGTTCTGCAAGGAATAAAACCTATTGTTCTGCAAAGATAAAAGCTAATTAAAGGATATTTAACATTCACCAAAAAATAAAATGAAATTCATGAAGCTCAAGACATACATACTAATTCTTGGTCCCCCGAAATTTAAATAACTGCATCTAGCTAGTTAGGTAGCTAGCTAGCTAAGTAAGAATTTGCAGAGAATGAGAAAAAAACAAAGAGAAAAAGAATCTTCATTTACCAAAAATAGTGCTAGAGTTGCTGTCCTATAGGATTGCCTCTAAGTAGTTATTTTAATTTAAATTAATTAAAGTGAAATACATTCCCATTGCTCACCTTCTCTCTAGTGGCTAATATTCTGGACAGCCCAAAGAACATTCCATCATCATATGGAGCTATTTTGGGCAATGCTTGGCACAGATATTTTTCTCCATGAATAATGAAAAATAATTCTTATTTTTCTTTTCAGATAGGACATCTGAAGTCCAGGGCAAGAAAGGAAATAGTATATTTACACTCAGAATATTGTAACTGATGAACCAAGGACTGTACAACCTTCCTATTTAACAGCTGAGTTATCTACTACTGCAGAATTATTTGAGGAAAGAAAGTCACAACATCTCAAGATGGCTGAGGGAGCCCCAGTCCTGTGCAAATCTCAGACCGCACAGTCTCAGGGGAGTGGCAGAGGCACACCACCTTGTCCCTGCTGGATTCTGTCTCATGCCAGAGTCTCTGAATTGTGTTCAGGTTCTTATTAGTGTGCATGTTCTTGAATTAAATGTATCTCAAGGCTCAGATCGCTACATTACTTTCTGTCTCTCACAATGATGTAGCATCCCGCCAAACAATATATTTATAGTCCATACCACCTATGGAGACAATTATCCTGCTGATCAAATCTAGAAGGTGTGTCCACACTTAACCCTCTAAGTTCTATCAAAGCTGTCCCTTTTTCCTTATTGTGGAATGGACTGCATCCCCCAGAAAGATGCCCAATTTCTAATTCCTACAAAGGTGCCCTTCTTGGGAGAAGGCTTTTTGCAGATGGGATCAGGGATGGAGAGATGAGATACAATGACATGTATCCTAATAAAAGTAACCGGTGGGATATGTGACACACACAGATGCAGACAAGGAAACCCAAAGGGAAAGGACAAAGATGGAGGCAGATGTTGGGGTGATGCAACTACCAAGCCAAGAACATGATGAATCTCCCCCTACGGGGTACAGGAGAAAGGGGAGGAGCTGGTCCTCAGAGCTTCGGGGAAGGAACTGACATCTCAGTACCTTGATTTCGGACTCCTGGTCTCCAAAACAGGGAGAGAAGAAATTTCCATTCTTTCAAAGGCACGAGTTTAGGGCAATTAAATGAGGCATCCCCCAAGAAACAAATAAGATCACTGTCCCTCTCAGTGTTACTTTCCAGCGTTTGATCTCCTTCAAAGAGAGACCTGCCCTTCCATGTAACCCAAAGAGGTGGTCTCAATTTCCTGTGACTGATTTCCCAATTAACTAAAACTAGGAAGCAAAATCTGTGCATACACCTTAAGAAAAATGCCAAAAGTCTACGCAAATTAGGTTTCAGGAAAACAACGTTGCCTTTTAAAATCTGGCAGATTGGCTGGATCTAGAGCAAACTGTTACCTTTTAAAGTATTGAAGCAGAAAGAGTTCTGGGACCACAGAAGTTTAAGGAGACTCAATGACAGTGTGGATAAGTGTCTTGAACAACATTAAGTAAAAAAAGCCTAACGTTACTGACAAAAGAATGATTCATTTAATATGACACATACTTAATGACATGCAAATGAATTATTATGCTACATGCAGATGAGAAAAAAAGATACAGACTATAAGAGTTTATATTTCCTTATTGTCTTTATTCCTGATCTGATCAGGTATATATCTAGCATCTGCAAAAGCTAATTTTGACCATTTTGTTTATATCATGCCTTTTAATGCCCACTGTCTCCTTAAAACCACACAGAAAGCACAGACATAGAAACCACAGACCAATTCAAATTCTATGTTTTTTTTTTTTTTTTTCCCTGCATGCTAAACCCTTTATTCTGTGAACTGTAGCTATTTGCCTCCTAAGTTCTGGGCTGACAAACATTTTTTTTTAATTCTCAAGATCATATTCACCTAGGTGCTTACTGAAAGGATAATGTGTATGATCACGCTAAAAACAGAACGGGGTGGGTGAAATGCCAGGATGAAGTGAAATCTTAAACAAGGAAGTGACCTCGGCATTTAAGAGCAAGTGCACGAGGTGGGGTGAGCAAAAGAAGAGGAAGAAAACAAGGCATCTGTCCTCCGCAGAGTAGAAAAGATTCAGGTCAGCCAGGTGTTAGGCTTGGAGGCCATGGAGCTAATGGCCCAGAGACAAATGTCTCCTTAGAATAAAGACCTGAAAATTTAAAAGAGGGGAAAGGAAGTTCATGTACATTTAAATACAAATAACTGCAATAGTATCCTACGATTTTATTTTGGGGAAATTGACATAAAACTGCACTTAATTCCAAGAAAGAAGCAGCAAAAAGGTTAAAGAAAAAATTATTTCACTGCAGTTTTTAAGAACCATTCAGCTTTTTTTCTGGGAGGAACATAGATAAAGTATTTGAGGCTGCTTTGAGGAAATTGGTTAGAAGGCATTCAGGACTTGGCCATTTAATTTACAATGCAAGTTGCTATCATTTGTGTTTATTATTCTTTTTTTTTTTTTTTTTTTTTTTTT
>PVIJ01008659.1:0-72475 GCA_004024925.1 Scalopus aquaticus
CCGGGGGAGGGGGGGGGATTGGGAGGGAAACACACACACAACGGTGGTCCCATCTAGATTTGTGTAGACAGATTTCTCAATGATGTCCCCTATCACTGAGTGGCTGAACCCAAAAGAACCTATGTCCCCTCTCTGCAGAAGACAAGTGCCAATTCATTGCAGCATTATCCAAATGCCACAAAGCTAGAAGCAACAATAGGCCTCAGAGGAGCATTTTCAATTTAGAAACACCTCTTATCCGATAGAATACTATGCAACGTGGAACATGGATATAAGTAGAGGTTCTTTCTTCACAACAGATAAATCTTACAAAAAGAATGCAGAACACAAACCCAATGTGTCATTTTGAAAAGCATGAAGAACGTTTAACAATGATCATAGTGCCTGATGATCATGCGTGAAAGATGAAATCTGTTACAAAACAAGCATCAAGTTTAAACTGATGCTTATGAAATTCAAAGACCAGAGAGGGGGAGTGCCCTGGGGAAGGACTTTCTCTCTTTTTAAAGTAGGTGAGAAGATGGGAAGACATAAAGCAATGGTAGCTCTATCATAGTCACTATATGTCTTGTGTGGTTTTTTTTGAAATATCTCATAATAAAAAAACACTGTTCCGCCCATTTTTAAGATGTCAATAGCTACTACCATTTTTCCCTAGGAGCCCCCCAAGATAGACGGTGTGTGTTTGTCACGTCACTGGACAGGTAACAAAGGTGAGGAGGAGAGTCAGGGGCCATGGCTTCTTGTCTGAGGCGTGGAAACCCCTCATCACCACACTATGACCCTCCTGCCACTCCTTCAGTAAGTTATATAACACAGGGAACCGGAACTTGAATCAACTTGGGGCAAGCGGGTGAAGGAGAAGACAACCTCTTCCCTTCTGGAACAAACCGCAGCCTGAGGAAGGGCAATGACATAACTTGCTAAAAAGGGAAGACGTCGCGCTGCCCGGGTAATCTGACAGCTTGTCAATGATTCGCTAATCCCTCGTGGAGCGGCTGACGGTCACTGCGCACGCGCAGAAGAGGAGGCAGGCGCGGGAAGAAGAGAGAACGTGAGCTCACTGCCAGCATGACCACATCTTCCAGCTCACCCTCGGGCAGGAGACTGGACACCCAGGAGGCCCGGGGCCTTGGCACACTCTGGCTTTCAGCTCATCGTCCTCAAGAATGGGGAGGCAGACCACCCTGTCCAGGCCAGTGAAATTCAGACATCTGTTTTTCAGGATCTTTAATCTTTCTTTTAAAATCCGAAGAGGAGTTTCCACATGTCACATCTGCACATGGTTCTCCGACTCAGTCCTGGACATGCCACAGGGTCGTTCTTTCCCCCTGGTGACTTATACAAAATCTACTACTGGTTCCTGGCCTCTGGTAGTTTCCATAAATGCCACTCCGCCCCCTAGCCAGTACCCTCCACCGTTGGGGGCCAAGGACGCTTAGGTACGGAGGTCCCAGAGGTGGCAGCTTTCATAACGAAGCAGCTGGTAACATGCTCCATCCCACACATGGGCTGACGCGGGCTGCGCTGTGGAGAACTGGGGGCCCCGGTCAGCAACTTACCCCCGAAGCAGTGCTACATGCACATTTGGGGCTGGAAGTAGAAAGAATTTCCCAGCTGAAGGAATTGCCAAATAATAGGGTGGGTAACCAAGGGAGGTTCTGGAATCTCCTCTAGGGAGCTTTAAAAACCCAATCCGATCTCATATATCTGAAACAATTTTTTTGCAACCCTGAGCACAGGCAGATGGGCCTGCTGCCTCTGCCTCAGGCCTAGGGCCGGCCCCTTGCTTTCTCGTATTCCCCTCAACATTCTAACAATGTCAGATTCGCCTCCTGGGTATTGTCTTCCCTCTCCTGATGCACAAGGACTGCAGGATTATTTGCCTCTGAACCTTGCCCCCTTACACCTTTCTCGGGTCTACGGAAAGCCGGGCCAGGGGCAGAGGTGGCCACCAGCCCCACATAGTCCGGGGGGAGCACCAGACACTTGGGCAAAACAGAGCAACGCTTCCAATCCCAGCCTCCACTCCAAAGCTGGATGGAAACAGAGCAAATTAGCTGTTGCTAACAATCCATTGTAAAGGAAAATAGGATCCCAGTAATTGATTTTAAATAGATTTTTAAAAAAGAATCCTTGGCTGCATTTCATCAAGAATACAGAGTTTCAAAAGTGTTCATTCCAGAGTTGGATTTTTCCCCCCTCTCTTCTGGCTTAAACCCCAAATGGCGAAGATCCGAGTCTGAATAAACAGTGTGGGTGGTGACTGTTCTGTGGGGCCCCGTAGAGGATGCAATCACTTTCTTATTCAGTTTAGCATTCAATCATGTGAAACCAGCCCGGGACCCCCGAACTTTTCCGCAGTGATGGAGGGCAACAGAACGTGTATTCTTTCTCCGCTTCTCAGGGAGAAAAAAATTAATTCTCCTAACTGTTAATGTTTAATTATGTATAAAGTTCATTGACCTCACAGGCGGCTGTCAGATGATCTTGCGAAGGCCTGTGAAAGGCATCCCAGGAATGCAGTGATGTGGGCAGGAGCCCACTGGGTTCCTGCCACCGAGGGCTGTACATGGGACCGCTCGGCCGCCGAGCAGAGAGCCCCAGTGAAAACAGAACTTGAGGCTCATCTGTAATTTAATCTCACCCCAGCGTTCCTGGGCCTTCAAGAGTGATCTTTGTAAGTCAGAAACGCAGGGAAAATCCCACGGGGACAGGACCCGTGACAACGGGGTGGAGTCGGGCTGTGGGCTGGTTCGTGCCGAGGCTGGAAACGTATGTGCTCACAAGGCTCTTTCCCCTCTTGCGGGGTAATGCTTTCTGACTGCCCTGCTACCGACATGCAACGAGGTGATGAAGCAATCCCATTCATAAATACACAGCGGGGCTTGAGGGAGACAGCGGCGTCTATGTTTATTTAGACAGTTTTGATAGAATACAGTCCTGCACGTGTGAGCGGTCACTCCCTCTACCCGTCAGCAAAGGCTTGAACGTGTGTTCTTCATGCACACGCACTGGACTGGCCCACAGGCCGAGGAGGGAAGGGGAAGGAAAGACCCACTTTGAGAGTGTGTCTCCCTCTTCCAGTCTATCTGGGGCCTACCCCCGGCGATTGTGAAAGCACAGCAGTGAGGAAATATTTGAAGACAGGCTGGTCTGGACTTTTTGATAAAGGGAGGCCGAACCTAGGAGACACAGGCTGGTGGCCAACTTCAGGGTCTCTCCTCCTCAGAGGAAGCAATCTGAAATATTTGGGCTTGGATATTAAAATGAGCTGTTGGAGTTCAGTATTTTCTTCCAGTAGCTTTCTCACCACTTTGTTGGTCAAAATATTATGATTTCAGTTATAATATTATAACCTCACAGGGTCGTGTTCTAAAACCAAAAACTGCATTTGCTCTGGTCTTGTCGTCAATCTGGATGCTAAGATGGGGTCACCTGGTTGATACTGATGGAAGGAGAAGGGAAGGTGTCTCAAGCACCTCACTTTTCACAGACCTGAAGTGTGTGAATCCTTTACCCAAATGAGCACCCAGATTTGAAAACACAGTTGGTCTGTCCTCAATTCACATTCATTCGATAGTATCTGGAAATAACAGAGGCGGCACTGTAGGTACAGTGAAATAAAAAAGGCATGAACCTGCCCTCAGGTGGGTCATAAATGAAGAGGCAGACACTATTCCCAACTGGAAAGTTCGGGAAGATTTCATGGGATCTTCAGGGTGAGAAGCGTTCCGGTTTACCTGAACACTTAAAGGTCTCACCAGGCCAAAGGGAAGTTATCAAAAGTTCCATTCACGCTGTCCACTGAGGTGCTCTGGAGACAAAAGAGAGACAGTTGTCCCCAAGGCAAACTAATTCATCGCTGGGGTTGTTTAACCTTGATTTCAATCCATCTGCTATTTGAGGGGTTTCTTCTCAAGGCCCCTTCTTTAAGACCTATTGCCGTGAGTGTGACGGTACAGTCAAAGTTTTCCGTGAACAGTCAGTAAAAAAGAAAAGGAATTCCTTCTGGCTTCTCACCCAGAAGAAAAAAAGACTTCCTTCAAATCTTTAAAATTTTTTCTAGAAATGTGATTGTCCCCATAGTGACAGGGGAAATATGCTTCCAGATAAAGAAATTTGGATGTTAAGTAATATCCTAAATCACTTCCACCCTTTGGATATTACAATTTATAAAATTCCATGAAGGAAATGACTCTGACTCTTCATGAAGTTCCCACTGGGAAATTACTGTGAGCCACAGTTCTGAAAGCGATATCCTCTTGCTTGTCCCCATTCCTTCCCGATGTCAAAGGCCTTTGGCATTTCTGACCCACACAGAGATTTAGTTACTGCTCTTCTGTAGCATGTGATGCAGTTCACCTCACCAGGTGACTACGTGAGCACATGGTTTGCCACTGTTACGTGGTAAGTTCTTGGACATTAGGGACTGCTTTATTCATATCTGTGTTTCCCAGAGTATCTTTAATAGACCAATCATGAAATGAATGAATAAGTGACCAAGTAAAAAAAATGCATGGAAAACAAGTATGGAGGTTTCTCAAAATATTAAAAATGGATTTACCATATGACCCAGCAATTCCACTCCCAGGAATCTGCCCAAAGAATAAAAACCCTACTTTGAAGGGAGAGGTGCCCTCCTATGTTAACTGCAGCACATTTACAAGAGCCAAGTTATTACATACAATCTAAGTGCACAAGGACAAATGAGTGGATTAAGATGTGATCTGTATGTGGATGGATGGATGGATGGGTGGATGGATGGACAGACAGACATACAATGAAAACTATTCACCTATAAAATAAAAAAGATGAAATCTTGCCACTCATGACAACATGGACCTGGAGGGGTGATGCTAAGTGAAATAAGTCAGGAGAACAGAGACAAATACCTGATAATTTCATTCCTGCAGAATATAGAGAAACAAAAGACAGGAACAAAGGAATAGACAAAACTAAACCAAAACAAACCCTAGAAATCTAACAACAGAATTGAAGTTATGGGGTAGGGAACAAAGCGATGAAGGAGCCCAATGGACTATAGTGTGAAATTATACCCCTAAACTCATACAGTGTAAACCAATGCTACTTCAAAAAAAAAATAATACAATTAAAACATAAAGTAAAATACTGTGGAGATATCTATGACAGGGATTGGAAAACTTTTTGAGTAAAAAGATCAGATAGGAAAGATTTTAATGCATAGGATCTCTGTCATAATCTCTGTCATCATTCAGCTCTGTGGAAAGCACCCACAGAGAACCCCCTAAACAACTGGGCATGGCTGTCTCCCAATAAAGTTTTATTTATGAAACAAGTGGCAGATATGGCCCATGGGTTACAGCTATCTCATCCCTTCTATGCTGTCTTTGCCATACACCTCAGCAGAGTCTTTAAATTTCCAGATGGCACCTGTGTTTTTCAATAATTAGACAGAGTAGAGAAAATATAAACATTAAAGAACTATTTGAGAACCCCACATGAATGCACTCGCTAAAAAGAAAAAAACAGGAAAGTACCTGCAGAAATTAGCTGTCACACCAATTGTGTTCACCTCACTCATTTATATATTGCCCGGCTTGTCTTTTTAATCAAGCATTTGATATGTCATTATCCAAAAAACGAAGGTAATAGTTTTCCAACTTACATGATCATGACTGAGTCTACATGGTATAAAATCTTAGTTATTAGGTGAAGTGTCTGGGTTATGGTGACCTTGACAATGCCCCAGAAAGGGGAATAAATGCCACCCCCATTCCTGTTCTCCACTAGATCATTTGGTCTATCATTTGACTGCTAAAATCCTTCCAAAGGTTATTAATGCAGAGGCTAGTTCTTTTCTTCATGACCCTATAAGGAGCACAAGTGTGTCTCCAAGCTCAGCAAGTATGCAGAGAAGCATAGGGAACCTACAAGAGTGTGATGAAATGTGGAGAGCCAGTCTGCTGCCCGGGCTGACTGCAGAGGGCCTGCCCTTCAGCACGCTTTACCTCACTTTCAGGCTTCCTTTTGAGTAAAATACAACTTTTCAAAAAGGAGCTGGAATTGAATTGTGGTGGAAACTCAAAGGATATAAGGTCCTAAGGTCAACTGCTTGGTTTGGGAAAATTCAACCAGTCCTTTTCAAGGTGTGAGGAAATGCATCTCAATTAACCCACAAGGAAGGGCCAAGCTGAAACTGGGGTGTTCCTCCAAGGTGGGGAATCTTCAAGAGGCATCTGTCATCCCCAAGGTGTCATGGAACAGTTCTACAGACCTCCTGTGGGATGAAGCCTTTCCATGATGACAAGCTTCACCTAACACTGGGTCAGGGTGAAAAATGTAGAAAGAGTCTGTGCTTTAGGAAAACGAGAAATCACCGACTTGCCAATGGACGTTACCACGAACAGTGGCATCAAAAGACCTGAGTCCACCACACTCAATTTATGCACCAGGAGGCAAGTGCTTTGAATGTAATGTGGCTTGTCTGAGTTTCCAACACAGGGCTAGGAGAGACACATTAGTGAGGAGAAAGCTGGCAAATAGTGGCTGCTTATCCCCCCAATTTGTTTCACCAAATGGTGAAAACCTGTTATGTGCCTGTATTGCAGAGTGGCAGATGAATATGCCAGATTCTGAGCACAAAGGACAGGTGATCACGGCTTATCGTCCCTTTTTCTTTTTTTGGACCACTCTAGTGGCTGACCATCCCCAGGTCTGCCTTCCATGGGATGAACTTCCTCCCCTTCTAGTCCTGCCACCATCTCTCATCATCAGTCACTCTAGCTGCAGCGTTCCCTGCTCCTCCCCGCCACCAACCAAAAGGCCAGGCTCACGGCTGATCAGAACAGAATTCCAGCACACAGCCTCCTGCCAATGAAGTGCTATTATTTGTAAAATCTTCATTCAAATTTGACACTATTTCAAATTGCTTAAAACATGGATGGAGTGACACAGAGAAACCTTACTGCAATCTCGGTTTAGGGTAAAATGTATAAAAATGATGACAAGAGTTTATCAGGGGTCACATGGAGCCAACAGAGAGAGGGAAATACAATCTGGGGAGTGAAATTTCCCAAAAGGTTATTTACAGTCACTTAGGACACCTTCCTCTATCTCAGTCAGGATAATCTTCAGGTCACATGGATCGGGCTGTTCAAGTTCTTCAAGGGAGAAATCACTGACCCTGAAGTAGAAGTGGATCAGCAAGGCAGCGTGAAGGCTGCGTGAGCAAGTGAGGTGCAAACCCTGTACTCAAAACCCTCTCTTGCTTCCACGCAGAGACATGGAGAACCAGCCTATCGGTGGAGAACACCTGATGGCTATTTCCTTCCGATTAACCTCCGGGGCTGTGCCTACGGACACAAATGACTCGAGAAAGCAAAAATGACGCACATCAAGGGGTGAATTTGACAAGTTTTAAGGTCAATAGAGCATCAAGAGAGATGCTTGAACATGATCCACTCCTTTTATCTGGTTTCCAGCTTCTTTCATACCAAACACTACTTGAAATACAGAATCGCTGGAGAGTCCATCTCAAGCTTTCCGGAGGTTTCATCTGGCAAAGAAAAAACAGGCTACTCTGATGAGTGTTTCTAGAACGTTACAGGTAAAAAAAAAAAAAAAAAAGTCTTTGAAATCAATCGTTCTTAAGTTAGCTTCTAAGGAATGCCACTTCAGCATCACGAACCGGGACCATATGAGTTCATTTCATCAGCCCCTGGCAGCATTCTGGGCAAAGCAAACAGAAAATATCGAGGAAAAAAAAAAAAAAGGAAAGAAAAGAAAACTTTCAGAGTCTGCTTTGGGCCCCTTTGCATTCCTTCTGGAGCATTACAAGGTTGGTCCAGAGCCACGGATGCAGCTTTTGGATGTCAGAGGCAGCAGGCAGATGTTTTCCCTTAAATCCGTTGTCTCTCTCTCAATCTGTTTATAGCTGTTTCCCTTCCAGCCTGCACCTCAGTCCTCCTGCTCATGGCACGTCCTCAAGGCCTCTCCCCCATGCACCAACGGGCCACTTTTCTATGATGGGCTCTTTTCTGTAAGGGTTGTGCCCACTCATCGGGTAACCTGGTAACCTGTTCCCGGTGTGCTTGCATCCTCGGCCATCTTCAGGACACGTGGGAACCAACGTCCCATAGAGGTTAAATCCCCTAGATCATGGGGTGCCAGAAAGGGTTCTGTTCTTCCTGGAAACCAACTACTGCAGGCACATGACCGGCATTCGCTTCTTAAATCTACTGTCTCAACTGTCTGATACATACAATACCACGATGAGAGCAGGGCTGCTCCCTCGAACCCGGGTCTTTGTTCTGGGCTAATCGATGCTCCTCATACTTCTATTCCCTTCACAAGAGTCACACCGCGGCTCTACATTTGTAAGTCAATCAAGGAGATTCCATGGCAGCCAAACCAAGCAATCGACTTCAGAGATTCCAACCTCGCTCGCTGCAGATTCCTGGAGAATAGGACCCAGATGAGGAGGAGGATAACATCTGCTGCGGCTTCTCATCCACAAAAGTGCTGCGAGGCCAGGGAGTTTCTTGGTGGTGATGAATAGCTCTGTACCCTGACGGCAGTGGCGAACACGCAGGGACACGGGGACCCCGCCGCAGGGCAAGTGTGCACACAGGCACAGGGACAAGTGCAGGGAAACCTGCTGGATCTGAATGCGACCCGGGGAGTCCATTAGTGCCGATCTCCTAGTGCTGAAAACAATTACCCCATGAACATAGGCAACACACGTGAGTAAGCAAGATGTGGCCCTTGGCAGAAGCTAGACGAAGGGGACGCGGGACTTCTCTGTACTATTTTTGCAGCTTCCTGCAAATGCATATTTATTGCAAAATAGAAAGTTTAAAAGCATCATGAGAGGCAGTACTTGTCTGGCAGTAGCTTCCCCTACTTAGCCCAATTATGTTGGGAGCTTCCCACAGCTTTTTTCCACTCACAGTATTTTTAAGTATTTCCTACAACCTTCCTCTAAGAAACAAAGTCAACTTATCTTCTGATTCGCACAGTGCAGCCTCTCAGAATGAGACCGCCTTGGAGGAGGGTGAGGACAGATAACCGGGTTTCCAGCAGGTTCTTCCTGGACTCCACAGCACCCAGCATTACAACCAGCATTCTACTAAGATGACATCTTTTTGTTGTTTCAGGGGTGTTCCCAAGGATGCAGAGGTTCACAGAGTAGTAGGGTCGCAGCCCCAAGTGGCACACATGTACATGAGGCCACTAAATAAAGAACAGGAGGAGAGAGGGCTTAATCAGGCCAAGACGCTGCTCTCTCTCCTGTCTCCAAAAGCTCCCCTGGGACTCCCCAGGGCTCGTCCTCATCTTACAGGCCTGCGCCCAAAGCTACATCTCCAGGGACACTCGGGCCAGAACTGGTCAGCCCCTCCCACTGCCCATTGGCAGCCTTTTTGTCCTCAACCACCCCATACCGTCTGGTTGCTTGTGCGTTGCTGGTGGCTCTGCATTCGCAGATGCGCTACATGAGCAACTTGGCCCTCTTGTTCCCCAGTGTGTCCCCAACAGCGAGGACAGGGCGGCAAGTATTTGTTGACTGGAGAAACGAATGAAGCATTTCCAAAGCAACGGCCTGTTATTAGCCACAAATCATGGCATGACACCGAGCTGGTCATGAAAATCATCCCGGCTGTTTATACATGTCAAAGTCATTTCATGTTTGGCTGAGCAGGGGGATCTTTCACACAGCAGCTGAGTCTACACGCTACGGGGATGCCACTGGCAAGACACGACTCCTGTTGCGTTTTCTGTGTGAAGTACAAAGAGCTCTGGTCTCCCTGGTGGCGCAAGGGTTAAGTCTCAGCACTATCAAGCGAGTGCAATATGAGTTCGGTCCCCGGCCAGGGAGCTTCCCACATGGCGCAGCAGACCTCTCCTGTCTCCCCACTGCTCCCCTCAGCAGTGTATTTTAGTCAGTCCGCCTGTTCTGCTCCCCACTGTCTTTGGTGAATCCTCTCACCCCCCACACCTCTGGCCTACACCCCAGCTCTTATATACATAAATAAATAAAAATAAATCTTTAAAAAAAACAGGAAGCGCTCAGTAGGTAAGCGGATGGGGAGACAGGAACAAATATACATTCACGTACACACACACACACACACACACACACACACACACACACACACACACGTGTTCTCATCTCCCAAGCTGTCAATGGCATCTTGACTTGCCTTTGCCCATGTCAATCAGGTTAGAGCCAGTGGGGATCCTCCACGGGTAGGGACAGGAAAGTCCCAGGAGACAGGTCTAGTGGGCACAGGTAGGCAGTGAGAAGGGTGGAGCTGCCTTGAGATTCTGAGTGTGCCCTGAATGACGTCACCACCCCCAGGTGGGCTCACACTTCTGAGGGGTCGGGAGAAGTGTGGGCTGCCCAGTCACCAAGTCATCAGCCCAGAGCCGAGCCCTGGCCCGGGGGACACATATCACTGTTTGGAGCAGGAGAGACTTAGAAGCTGCAGAAGACGCTGAGAGTGCTGTTTCAAAAGTGGTGAAATGTTTTCAATAAATGACTAAACATACACGTGTCAGCTTTTTAGTGAGGGGGAGGGAGAAGGTCCAAAAGAGCCTTGAAAATCGTGGGAATAAGAAACAAGGAGGCCAGTGACCCCCAAGCTTTAGAAGGCTGCCCTGAGCCAACCAGCCCAAAAGTCAGTCTTCTGATACTGAAGCCCGCCTGTGCTCCCTGACTCCCCTGCATTTCACGCTTCTCTTAAAAGAAAACAGCCCGGACTGTTTCAGTAAATAAGTAAAGGTCAGAGAAACGCGCCTCAGAACATGAGCAAAATAACGGCCCGACCTGCCAAAACGTTTCCTAAGGCCTAACCGGCAGCGAAGTCCAGTGATGAAACAGTCCACAGCTCTGACTGATGAGAAGGAAAGATCGTGCCCCAGTAAAAGGCCCCAGTGAAAGACGCCGTAAGGCCTGGCTCCTATGTCATCAACAAGAAATAAGAACACAGAGGAGGCCCACAGGTTGAGTCAACCCACACTTAAATACCACGTCCTGCCTGGACGGGGGCGGCGATGTGTGGTGCTTGTTCCTCAGGCGCCTTCTCCTTAGAGTCCAAGTTTCAAAGCGGTGACTAAATGACCGAGCTTTTTACCCAAAAGCAAAGTCCAGACTCCGTGCTGTAAAATCTCCTGCTGAACAAAACTTCCAACGTTTGACTCCCACTGGAATTGAGCATTGCACATTCATTTTATCTTCAGACCTTCTCCGAGGCGGACAAGATGCAAATCCCATTATCACAACGTTAGAGGGAGACAGATGAAAACACAAGTCAAGCAGACGCCAGAATTCCTTGCCCTCAGAACACCTCCCCGACTGGCTGAGTGTCAGTAATCTGCTGGGATAGTGTCCTCCCAGAGATCTCTGCTCTCAGCTTCACAGACAACGTCACACTTGAAGGCTGGTCACCAGACGTTGCAGAAACTGGATCCCATTCATCTCTGATCTTCATGGGACTCTGCAAGTGGTCGACACTCAGCAGACTCGGTGGGTGGCATCAACGACTTCCATATTCTACTCGATTCCTGGCTTACAACCATCAAGCAGCATTTTAATACCTCCAGTGAAATTCGAGTCCAGCAAGACCCTACTTGGATCTCAAATGCATTCTCATTCCATGATGAGATACACTTTGGAAAGGCGTCCTACTTATTACCACATTGCCCCAACTGGGAATCACAGTGCATGTGAGCATGTCTGAGATCCTGAGAAGTCTGCGAGAAGCAACCTGTTTAGGTCAGCATTCCCCAAAGGACTTTCAGAAACCTTTTCTCAATGAGTATCTATTACCATGCTGCATAACTAGTATCTTATATTAAGATAAACTGGGGAGCGAGACCTTAGTGCAATTTCTGATTCATGCCTAATCATATCTACTCTGTCATATATCCACTTGATTTGTCCATCGTAGTATGATTGATCTTGCCCATTTACCATCCTATTGTCAGCTTCCTATTCCTTTACCTACTGCTTTATATCATAGACTCACAGAAGGTCAGATCTGGAAGTGCTCTTAGAAACAATCCTAAAGTGACGCAACCGGTTAAGTCTCAGCACTATGAAGCTATCGGCAGCCACTGCAGCATGAGTTCAATTCCCGACCAGGGAGCTTCCCACATGGCGCAGCAGACCTCTCCTGTCTTGCCCGCTGCTCCCCTCAGCAGTGTACTTCAGTCGATCAGCCTGTTCTGCTCCCCACTTTGTCTCTGCTGCATGCTCTCACCATCCCACACCTCTGGCCTACACCCCAGTTCCTGCATGCATAAATAAATAAATCTTAAAAAAAATCATAAAGTAAAGGTCAACCCCTGAAGATCTCAGAGTTGCTAACCGAGGCCCAGAGGTGAAAGGACTAGCCGATGATGTCACAATACAGTGTGTCTGACATCCTAACCCAGTCACAAGCACTGATGTCTACTTCCCATGCCCGGTGTGGGCAGGGATTCTGGAAGGGATGAGAAGGAAGTAGAACAGAGAAACCACCACAGCACCCACTGAAATCACACACCTGAAACTCCATGCTCCCACTTCATCCACTCTGCACATTGAAATTTGAAGGATGGAAAAGAAAGCTCAAGGTGACATCGAAAGCAAGTAGCTGTGCTAGGACTGGAGCCAAGAACAGTCTGACCCCAAAACACACACTCCTATTACTGTACTGTCCCCCCTCCACAACGAGGTCTCGATCAAAGCCTGTTGAATTACATCTCACACCTGGGATTTGCATCTCTGAGACCAGTGGCAGAGACTATTGCCACTGCTGCAAAAACACCGAGTGAGCCTCTGCCTTCATCAAAATGGTCTTTTTGTGAGCTGAAGAAAATAGTGAATTTTTTAATTAACTACTGATGAGAGAAAAATGTTAACCAATGAAACGGAATCAAGGAATGGGGACTAAATTCTGGTATCGCTAGATATGGGCAATCATCTATCTGCAAAGTTTTGCCTGACTGCTGGCTGCTTCTGTCGATGCTGATTCCCTTTGGTCATGTCCCAAAATCTGTGATGAACAGTGATCCAGTTCACTGCCCGAGGAGGGTGGTGCTAGTGTCTTTTCTTTCTATACACAAGACATATGCTACCCAAAACTACAATGGCTCTAATGGGAAAGAAATTTCTCCTGGTACAATGAATTGATGACCTGTGAGAATTTCTTATATTCATCTCTCAGTAATCCATACTTTAAAATTCAGACCGCTTCATTTGCATTTTTGATTTTTTTCCCATTTATTAGTGGAATTATTATCTTTTAATGAATTTCTGAAGCCACATGTCCCATAAGTTCAAAGAAAATATTAAAAATGACAACAACAATAAACCAACCACAAATCATCATCACCAAAAACCTATGAGTAATCAAATGAAATAAAATACTGGCCAAAGATTATTCATATTGCTTATTATAATAATTAATGTGCCACTCAAAAGTTTATGGATATCATAAAGTTTCATATTGTTAGGAGGGGAAATTTTAATTTTAGGTCTTAAAAGTCAAGGATGACTGTGTAACCTTAACAAAAAGAATGACTAAGAAGGGCATTCTATTCTCAAATGTCAAGAAAAACCTTTTGGTCAGTGTTAGGCGGTGAACTTTAGCACTAGGGTTGCCCTCTGGAAATTAAAAACAAAAACAAAGGTGTGAAAACAATCTACAAGGGTAAATGTCTCCACCAATCTTTTATTTCACAAAGACTAGGAATGCTCATTTTCCTAATACTTCAAAAATACACCAATGAAATCTACATTCACTGAGATTATCAGATAAAGGAGAGAAAATTGACAAGGAGACAGCACCTGTGCCATCTTGATCCTCTCTTGTGATTTGTCAACAGAAACTTCATTCTCAAGTGAAGTGACAACACCTACTTGACTTTATCACCTCCTTCATTAACATTCCAAACCCCCTTTATTTATTCACTCTACATATACAGGTTTAGCGGGAAAGCTCCTATAAAATCGTATTTCACCTTCTCCAGGAGTCAAGTAAATTTAGTAAGTCAGTTCTGCATAGAGAAATTCCACACAGAGAAATTGATCAGTTCTAAATCCAGAACAGAATAGGAAAGAGGCAGAAATTCAGAAGGAAGCAGAACAGACAAAATAAATAGCATCTGCTATTTCGGAGCTGATATTTTAAGTGACGGCACCAACAACAGATACCACCTCTACTAAACAAAACACATTTTAATGGTAAATAAAATCATTTCTGGGGAGAACACGGTTTGGATTCATTCCCCGTTTCCCTTACTGTGAAACATAATAATAGCTGCCCTTTCTGTAGTGGGTGGTGCATGACAGGCACTGTTCTCAGCACCTGATTCATATTAACTCACACCAACACTAGGAGGAAGGGGCTATTGTAATTGGCACTTTGCAGATAAGGAGAAGAAACATGGAGAAGCTGGTAGAAAAGGGCAGCACTGGGGTTTGAATGTGAGCACATGTTCCTAAGCCCTGATGCTATACTGACATGCCTAGATAAGGAGCATGATTCAAAGTAGTTGCCATTTTCCATGTTAAAATATATTTCAGGGTCTCTCTGGTGGCGCAAGCGGTTAAGTCCCAGCACTATGAAGCTATCGGCAGCCACTGCAGCACGAATTCAATCCCTGGCCAGGGAGCTTCCCACTTGGCACAGCAGACCTCTCCTGTTTCCCCGCTGCTCCCCTCAGCAGTGTATTTCAGTAGATCCGCCTGTTCTGCTGCCCACTCTGTCTCTGGTGAATCCTCTCACCCCACCCCCTCCTCTGGCCTACACCCCAGCGCTTACATGCATAAATAAATAAATCTTTAAATATATACATACATATGTGTACATATATTGCAGTACTCAGAAAAGAGTTCAAAGTTCCACGGCCCCATCATAATAAAGCAGAGAGATCCATAGCTGGGATCACAGAGACTTCCTGCAGATTTCTGAGCGCTATTCCTAAGCATCAGCAAGCTGGAGAGACTCCTCCTCCCTTAGGACATCAGCCATTTACAAGGGAAATTTGGGAAAAGACAATTTGGGGTGGACACCAGAGACCTCTAAGAAAATAATTTGATTAGACTGTTAACATTCTTGATATGAATGATTGAATAATTTAATTGCCAGAGTTAAAGACTTGTCCTCTTTTTTAGAAAAAAGAGGTTTTTATTTGGGATTCCCCACTATATTAGAAAGATGATTCTTAGTAAATTGTGGGCAAGGAAATAATATACATATTTGTGGCTATGAGCAACTAACGGGGGGCGGGGGGAGGAGAAAACTGTCTGGACTTGCAGAGCTCCAAAAACTGCTGGAGTCTTCCTTTCTCCCCACCCTACTAAGCACGTCTTTCTGGAGGAGGATTTGTTTCCCACCTGTCTTTTATGTTCTCAAAATACATATAAAGTTAGTGTTTATTTTCCACCCACTGAAGCTTGTTTAAATTATTCCTTCTTTGGGTTTCATTTTAGGGGTCACAATTTGTTTGGCAAGCTTCAGCATGAGAGAAGCCTTCCTTTTATGTCCCGCAAACTCCTGGCTGCTTAGCATGCTTGCCGGGGAGATAAAGGGATACCTGGTGGCTTTTCTGCTTTATAACAATTACCATGTACGACATGACTGGACAAAAGCGAAAATGTGCTGAAACCGAATTCCCTCTTCCTTTGATGAGGCCTCCCCACACTGGGATCAGGGCGATCGATGCCAGTTTTTCAAGTCCGATGTTATTTGAAACTTGCAAATGTTTGCATTATAAGTGAGTACATATATTCCTAATATGGGTCATGGAAAAGATGTGCCCTGTACAGGAGAGCTGTACTGTACTCAGTTTTCACTCGATTTCAAAGAAAATGAAGACCACATCTTCAAGTGTGTTGGCAACGGAAGCCTCCTGACACACACATACCCTCTGGATCGCAGCAAAACCTACTGATGGGGACGTAATAAAGACACGAGTCACGCGGTGCCCTGAAGGTCATGTGGAAGTGGGGTAGAGACGAAGCAGAGAGGAGCAAAATGCAAATTACGAAACATGGGTACCTGGAGCTGGACCTTGGGTTGGGGAATCCCCCCCCCAACTGGGGGCCATCCCTGGCCCCTGCTGTTGAATGTGGAGACCTACAGAGCATGGAGCTGCAAGTCTGATTCCTCCTCAGAACATTTAGAAGAATCAAAGTACATCCAAGGGAAAGGGTCTGCTCGGATCCTGGACCTTCTCAAGGTATCACTACCTCCCCCATTTTGCTGATGGCGCCACCGAGGTCCAAAAGAGCCAGTGACACAGAGCTGGAGCACATGAGGCCAGCACCTGTCACCTATGCCAGGCCCGTGAATTATAGCTGAATCTTTTCTGCACACATATTACTGGGTACTGACGAAACAGGACAGCAGTGTGGATGCCTCAATCCAGAACCTTACTTCCAGGAAAAAAGCCCACACTCGGCGCTGCCGCAGGCCAGAGCCCCCTGCCCCACTGGGGGGCTAGACTGTGCCCCAGGAGCGCCACAGCCATCTACCTCCATTTCTCCAAGCACCAAAACCTCCAGGGACATGGCTCTCTGGGCCTCTAACTGGAAACCCAAGTTGATTCACTTGACCACTCAGTTCTTCAAAAACCGAAGTGGCCTAGTATGACCCCAAAAGTCGAGAGCATAGACACAGAGCGAGGCCAGTCACTAGCCGGGATGGGCGATGAGGTTTGAAGACACTGGACTTCCTGTTCTCACTTTGCAATTAACTTGCTGAGTCAACTTGGACCGCTCACTTCTTAACCTGGGTCTCCTGTGGATTTCCCCTGAGTAAAAATCGTGGGAAAATAAAGTCTCCCCACCTCTCATGGAGGTTGAGAAGGTCACGGCGGGACCCCAGGACCCCACAATGTGCCGAGTTCCCCTCCTGACAATAACCGTGGTTGGTTACAGGCACACACCCCACCAGCTCTTACCAAAAACAAAGCAAGGAATTCATTCTGTTCGGGGGTGGGGGTATTTCACTAAAGTCATACTAAAAACATCAATATTCTGAAAACTGAAGTCAGTAAGTAGAGGAATGAACAGTGATGCTCAAAATCCATGAACACCAAATACACATCACTAAACAAGGCTGATCCAGGACGCACCCCACCGTCCCCCAGATTCTTACCAGTCTGCAGCACCCCAGGAGAAAAATTAGGGAAGGTAGGGATTTTTTTTTTAAGTTCAACTTTTCCCATTTTAAAATAGTGTGATTTAACCCTGAGATTCTGTCCTTCCTACTTTTTTGGTGTTAAATGTTTTCTTTCACCAGTGAGAATAAATAATAACTAATTTCATAATATCCCAATTGGGCAAAAAAAGAAGTTAGCATCTCTATATTGGTTCTTAAATTAAAAAAAAAAAGTTTTGAGATCCAAAAGTTTGACTAGCTCTGTCTTAGAATAAGTTACCTGCTGTTTAAAACTCATAAAGAACAGAGTCCCACGTGGGTATTATTTCACGTGACCGAACATTTCATAATAGGACACAAAGCCTCATTTCAATATGTAATGCAATAGGATTTCAAGCTGTACTAATAAACGGAGTTTCCAAATTGAGCTACAAAAGTATGAGCCAACTCAAGTCAAATGAAATGTGGATTCTAAAGTACTATACAAACATACATTATATTGTCATTCTTCACATGGTATAAAGCATTTTAATTAAAACCCAAAGGGCATGTAATCCTGGCAGTATAATCCAGCAGACATAGGCATAATAATAAAGAATGAAAACAGTGTTTGCTGTTCCCCACTTGTCGATCCCGCCTATAGAAACTATAGACAAATATCGGTTCTGCACCTGTGGACAGATGGCAGAGGGTTTAAAAATTCAGTTAACCAAAAAGAACCCACCTGTTATCAACCTTGGCACTGGCTGGCAGAGCCTGTGGGTGGGGGAGGGGGGAGGCGTGAGAAGAGCTAATGTGCTCATTTTTTAATGGGTAACTAAGCGATGGTTAACAGAGTAAAAAATGAAGTTTCAAGAAGTTGTTTGAAATGTAAACAATGGTCTTCAGGGAAGGGACGGAGAAAAGTAACATAACCACCAAGGCGAGTTCTGGGGAGAGATGAGGCCGAACAAGGGGAGCAACCGCATTTACTAATCCAATGAGCCAAGAGTTCGGGGGCAGAGACACGGTGGGGATGAGTGTCCCCCCCATCCACAGAGCTGTGTTCAGGCTCTCACCCGGGGGGCCTATAAAAGTGTCCTTTTCTTGGAAACAGGGTCTTTGCAGAATCATCCAGTTAAGATGTGTCCTCGGCGTGTACTCTAATCCTATAGGGTCGGTGTCTTCAAAAAGAAAGGGGACTGTCCCATAAGACAGAGACACAGCTAGGAGCCAAGGACACCCAAGGACAAGAAGCAGGGAAAGGCTCTTCCCTGGAGCCATCAGGGGTGGGGGGGGGTCTCTACTGACACCTTGACCTTGGACTTCCAGCCTCCAGACCCGCCTGTTGCTTCAACCTCACAGACTGTGCATCCTTTACACAGCCCTTGCACACGTGTACAAATGTAGATGTTTATTATTTGAAGATAGGAAGGCAACAGCAAAAGAACTTTAAGGGGGAAGGGGGAGGTAAAGTTAAAAGGTGCTGTGGAAGGAGGAAACACGGGGGCCATTACTTTTTATTAAATGCCCTCCATGATATTTGGCTTTTTAACCACAAACACGTGTTACTTTGAGCCTTTAAAAGTATCAATAAAATACCCATGTGAGGTCATCAGAGCTCTCCTCTGAGGACTGATGGCCACGTCCTCTGCCTGCCCCCTGGGCTGGCTCCCACCCTCCGGCGGACACTCCCCAGACACCATCATGTCTTCGGGAACAGCAGGGAGGGGGCCAGGGACCACACGGTGTGCCACATGCTGGGCACCCGGGCGTTCACCCTCCTGTGCCCACATCGCTAAATCAGACACAGTATTTTTGGACTTTTTTGTGGGCTTGTCTCATCAATGACAGCAATTTTCCTGATTGACTGGGATGATTCAGAATCCACCAGAATGAAAACAGAACATCAGAGAGCTTGTCACTGGCTTTCTCTGCAGCGTGAAACGCAGAGTAACGCCTAACAAAGATTTCAGTGATTCGGTTCTGCACTATCAGAAAGCCTCACGAGAGAGTCATCAGAAATGCTGGCTCATCGAATTTGATCCGTCCACAAAAAAGAAGCCCTAAGTGCTCCCCCACGGCCTGGATGAAGCGTCTCCCATCTGCGGTGCAGGCTGTGGCTTGGCTGGCCCCAGGGCCTTTGCTCATGCAAAGATGAAAGCTCACATTGAACCACAAGGGTGGGGGGGCGGCGACTGCCACGCTACAGAAAAGTGCTGTCACCTCCCCCTTCAACAGGCCGACGGATGGCTCTGGAACCCACTGCGGGGACGGTGATCCAGCCCCCACCACAGGACAAGCAGGACAGCGCATCAGTATTCCTAGCGGGAGAGAGAAAACCCAGAAGACACACAGTGCACGTGTGCCAAGGGGCCTTTGCTCACCCCGTATGTGCATGGCTCCTGTGCAGCTGGGGTGCGCCTTGACCTCTGTTGGTGCTGAAGGCACGCCAGGTAGATGAAAACCGAACGACAGATTCTAACCAAGACGTAGGAGCTCGAACCAAGGGCAGCGATTCGCCAGGGCGGGAACCCTGACCGCAGACCAAACATGGCCCGAGGGGGGTCAGTTTGCTTGTATTTTCCTCCCAGCCCACATTCTGCAGGCACCGTGCACCCCTGCCCAAGGGGTTGCTTCCCTGCCCAACTCTGCTCCCCACCTCCAGGTTCTGACCTGTCGCCGGCAGCAAGGGCGCCCCAATGGACTTCCAAAGACAGTCGCCAATGGTGCCCACGAGACAGCGGTCACAATCCACAAAGCCCGGCCTGGGTGCATCTACGCAGAGTGTGGACTCTGACTCTGTCCACTGAGCGCTCTCTCCCGCCCCTCAGACAGAAGTTGGTGCAGAGCAGATGGCGTTCAAGAGCACACATCTGCTTTGTAATTGTCTCCGCAGCTGGCTTCGTCTCCTCCCTTGCTTTTAAAACATCACCTCTCAACAGTTCGTGATGAAGACCAAACCCTTCGACTCAGAGGTTCCAGAAACCTGATACAGTAGATGTGCTGGGTTCATGCCTGGCTGCTTCTCATTTGCTTTGCTCTGGCTCTCTCTGATACTGCTGTAAACAAAGCCTGTCTTCTTCCTCACGGCCTAAAGCTAGCCTCTCACCACCACACCTAACAGTGGAGCAGTGCACGTTTCTCATGTCACGTGCACACACAGGCATGCACACACACACACGTACATGCATGCACACGTAACATCGAACACCGTACTAGAACACCAGACAACATGACTAAGAGGGGCCCGTGCCCTTTGGGTCTCCAAGCTCTGGCTTTATGATGGGGTCTGTTCAAGAGGCCTGGCATCTGGTCACACCGTGTCATTTTTCCAAATGAGAGCTTAGTAGCTAATGTTTTCTAGAACTTTCTGACACACCAGGGGACCCCCATAAGGATTTCTGCTCATCCACCAAGCAGGTCAGAGGGTGGACGATGGCCAGAACAGCTTCGTAATCCCTACGGACAAACACAGCCCAGCTTCTGCGGGGTCAGGCTCCACGTTACACAACCGACTCAGTAGGGAAAAGGTGACCATTTCTGCCGACGGCCAGCCAACTGATTATAAAATGAAAAAAAAAAAAAAAGAACAAATTGTCACCCCCATTTCCTCCCCTCCCCCCAGCAGTTGATGAGGGTAGATGAAGTGGGAGAAACAGAAACAATAACTATATAAACAAGAAATAAAATGAAAAAGGAAAATAAACATGAGCCGAATCAGAAAAAAAGGAAAAACAAGTAGAAATGATCTTTTGATAAGGATGGTTATTACATAATCCAGCACCTATAACATGGAAAGCCACTTTGCACTACAAATCACTTGTCCACAAAGAATTAAAAGAAGCAGAACGAACACAAAAATCAATTAAGGTCCGCAAAAGGGCTCCGTCTCCCTCGAGGGGCTTGTTCTTATCCAAACACTGCCTGACTAATGCAGGGACCGTTAGGCTGCTGGTAGAGGTATGTTTTATTATCACTTGAGCTTGTCTGTTTGGAGAGTGATTTTCCCATTTTTGTTTACAGGGTTCTACAGGAAGAAGAGAATGTTCTTCCACTTAGAAAATAACTCAATTGGGGCTCCCTGGTGGCACAGCAGTTAAGTGCTGTGCTGTGCGGCTGTTGGCAGCAGCGATGCGAGTTCGACGCCCAGCCCGGGAGATTCCCACATGGCGCAGCAGACCTCTCCTGCCTCTCCCGCTGCTCCCCTCAGCAGTGTATTTCCATCGATCTGCCTGTTGTGCTCCCCACTCTGTCTCTGGTGAACTCACTCGCTGCCCCACGCCTCTGGCCTGTACCCCAGCTTCTATGCATAATTAAATAAATCTTTAAAAACAAGAAAAGAACTCAATCGCGCCAGTGCTGGAGGTTCGTGGCTGCGTCAGCTTCCATAGCTCTCCTGCAGGTGCCCAAGGCCAGCTGCTGGGCCCCTTCCTCCCCAGGAGAAAACAAGTAGCCCCATCCGCCAGTCCCATCAGGTACCAGACAGACACGAGGAGTCAGCACGTGCTGGCAAAATATTCACTCGAGGAATGAGGAGCAAGGAATGTTAACTTTGACCCCAATCAATAAACCCCAGAACCAGCGGGTACCTCTCTATCAGCTAAAGGAGAGCCAGGCTGGGAAGCCTGACGCCCACACAGGACAACACAACATGGTTTGTTGAATGACTAACAAAAAGAGGCAGCTCTGAAACGTACACAGAAAAATAAACAAGCGTGGAAAGCATGTCACATTTTTATCACACCATCTATGCCACTTTAGGAATGTGCTTAAAAATAAAAATGTCCGCCTTTGCTGCAAAACCCTGAATTTTTATAGGTTTGGGTGAACCATAAGATGAGAGCACATGTACTTATTTTCTTGGGAGCCAAAGTACAATCACGCTGTACACAGACAAAAGAAAGGAAAATGATCAGAATGTTAAGGCTATTTGTTACCAGTTACTTAGGGATCTGGTTGACCAGCCTCTGGCGCATGTGCGAATGGGCTGTTGGAAGATCAGACTCGAGGTAGGCAACCGGCTCCAGAGTAGCAACTCAAGCTCCCATTCCGAACAAGTACTGGGTTTTTGCCCAAATTAGGCCTTCTTGGACCTCCGGGGCAGCGCTTCTGCATTTCCAGGAAGGAGGTGGATGAGGCTATTTTGGTCTGCCTGCTCCTCTGCGCTTTCTGCGGCTGGCAAGCTCAGCCATTCCACTCACGGTCAGGCCGCGGGTTTGGGGCCTAGCCCCTGGCCACTCGGCCATCCCACGGGGCCCAGGGCACCCCGAGCAGACAGGAGAGACCCAACCAGGGAGGCCCGGGAGGCAGGCCCCCAGCCATCAGCACAGCACACAGCCCGGGGGTCGGGTGCGTCCTGGCCATTCTCAAAGCAGAGAGCACATCAGGATTTGACAGAGGAACAAGCACCAAACTGTCATCCCCAAATAAAGAAGGCCTATCAACAGGGAATATAAAAATGTTATTTAGAACTTCTGTTCTCAGATGTTTAACACAAAGGAGCGTTTGTTGTGCCAGAGAACAAAGTGATCCAATACTCACAAGGCAGGAATTCTCTCACTGCCCATTTTGTTTCCAAAACACTTAGACCTACAGCAAGATTTCAAGATTTCCAGAAGAAGCTCCTTCTGGAAGGAAGAAAGGAGATCCCCAAAATCTTGCAGAGGGGCCAAAATCCTTCCAAGAGATACCCGCTCACAGTGAAGGGCAGTAGTGGGGGGCACCCAGGGTGCGTGGTGAGGTGACATGTCCCCCAAATACATGAGCTAGCATGGCGTAGGGGGCGAGGCCCAAGGGTGCTTGCAGCTAGACAGAATGGTCCAGGACCCATGGAGGCAGCTCAGGAGCTGAAGACTAAAGAATTAACCCCTTGGGTCCTGGGTTCCAGCCAGTGCCAGCCAGTGTACTTTTACCTTCTACCGGGATCGTCGCCAGAAAGGAACAAGCAGAGCTCTTTATCACATATTTTAAAAACCTGTTTTGTTACCTGCAGGTGAGCCAGGGGTAAGGAGACTTTGTTGATCAAAGCGGGGGCTGGGTGGCGCCTCTCCTGACTATGCACCATATTGAACTGCACTTCCAAACTCAGCGCAAAGCCCCAACCAGGAAGGGTATCTCACGTGTCTCTTACGTTCACGTCATTATTTTGACTTTTCCGCTATTTCTCGCCCCGCCCTTTACTGGACTGTAAGTTCCCGAAGGCTACTCAATATGGCGAAGACCCCACCGTGGGGCTCAGGTTCAGCCATCTCTGCCCTGGCGCTGCCCTCCCGTGGCCATCAGCACTGAGGGACCCCACTTTGTCTCAACTCCACTTCTTCACTAATAAGATTGGAACAGACACCCACCTCTCGGGGTTGTTTCAAATCTCAAAGGTAGAAATGTAAGAAAAATGACCCCCACACAGTAGGTCTGCGTTGGTTGTAACTTACTCATCTCTAGATGCCCCAACAGCACCTGGCCCACAGTAGGAATCACAGTAAACATAACAGAATAGGGCACTGCTATCTTATTTCCTCTGTTGCTTCTTCCCCTCATAATCTGTCCTTTGCCTTTACCGGCCTGCTGCAGACGAGCCACGATTAATATCTGATACACCCACTGCAAAGCGGCACCTGTGCTCCCAGCATTACCCCATTCACGGCGAGGACAGTGGCAAAATTAAATATGAGATGACCTTACTGCTTCACTGCCTCCCTTACCCCGGGAATGTCAAGGGGCCATTGTTAAAATTAAGTATACAAAGGCAGTACTTGAAGAGGCAACAGAGAATAAAAGGGAGTAACAGAGATAAAAGCCAGAATGAAGGTCTCATTCTTAATGCTGCCTCCAAGTTATGGGTGTCTCAGAACTGCGGGCCTAACAGTACACATTTATAAGAAGTGAACACCTCTGACAACTAACAAAAAACTTAGGAAATAAGGGCCTCCCTGGTGGTGCAAGGGGTTAAGTCTCAGCACTGTGAAGCTACCACAGCCACTGCAGCACGAGTTCGATCCCCGGCCAGGGAGCTTCCCACATGGTGCAGCAGACCTCTCCTGTCTCGCCTGCTGCTCCCCTCAGCAGTGGATTTCAGTCCATCTGCCTGTTCTGCTCCCCACTCTGTCTCTGGTGAATCCTCTCACCACCTCTACCTCTGGCCTACACCCCAGCTCTTGTATGCATAAATAAATAAATCTTTAAGAAAAAACAACTTAGGAAATATTAACAGAAGCTGAAGCCATACCATGCTGGAGGTGCTGACACACGGCTTCGGAGCACCCCTTCCTTCGTGGCCAATGGGAATGGAGATCCAGCCAAGTAACGTAGGTGTGGCTCTCACCATCAGGACCTACACCCCAACTTCTCCCCAATCATTTGGTCACAGTATTCGCTGGGTTCCCCCCATGGGGAGTGTTCCCTGAAAGTATGAACGAGAACAAGGAAAGGCACCTGTCCAGAGACGTGGTGCTGGGACATGAGGGGACCATTTACGTGACCAGGAAGGACACCACAGGGCAGAGGGTCCAGGCCTGGAGCCTCATGACCGGGAGCTGCAAGGTGGTTGAAAGCAAAAGGCACCAGCTCTCACGGATGCCCTGTGGGAGGAAACAGCTCCAAGCCAGGTGCTAAGGTTCTGGGGGGCTGGGAGGATGGTTGTACCTCGGCCGTGAGGACCCTGTGGAGAAGCACCTGAGGCCCTCCAGGTGGCCCCTGCCAGAACTCCAGGCCATTCCCTCTCAAATCAAAACAAACAGTGAAGTCATCAAGAGGGGCACTCATGCGCTTCCACGGAGCTGTTCTGAGGCCGGGAGGGGCTGCCAGGCGCCAGGGTGGCAAGACGGATGCAGGAGAAGGAGAGGCAGGGCCTTCTGTCCTCATGCAGCTGTCACTGAATTTGGAGAGAAATAATGACCAAGACAGCACCTCTAGGCCATGAAACATAAGACACTTTGCTGTGCTGTTGCCTTTGGTCTCCGGCGCAACCAGTAACATAAGGATGTATTAGTGACCCGTTTCCACGTTTCATCCACAAACCCACAGACCGAGTCAGAGACGGAAGCAGGAAGACAGCTGAGTCAGTTTGACTCCAGAAACTGTTTTCTAAGTGATTGCATCCTACTGCTTCTCTCAAGCAACTTCACACGCGCATGCACATGGAAGGGAGTTTTATCATCCAGGCGTGGGGCGGAGGAGTCCAGCAATGACTCAAACCCCAGAGGCTACCCAGGGAAAAATGGATAAATCTGATTACATGAAAATAAAAATCTGCTGCCTGGGAAAAACACCATAAACAGAGACCGAAGACAAATGACGAACCGGGGAACTAGGTAGGACATAAATCATAAACAAAAAGGCTTATTTCATTAATATATAAGGAATGTCTGTAAATCAGTACGAAAGGACCAACAGAGCCAACTCAACAGTCCGCTAATATAAAAGAAAATCAAAACAGTTCACCCACACATGACAAGATACTAAATTTTACTTATAGGAGAAGTGCAGACGTAGGTATCTAACATATTGGAACTGGCGAACATCTTCTTCCATGCGTTGGTGAGGGTCTAACAGGCGCACTTAGAAATTATTCATCAAAAACTAAATGGGCACGTCCACTAGAAGACAACCTGGCACTATCTATCAAAATTATAAATGTGCTTACCCTTTGCCCCCAAATTCCAATTCTGGAATTTTACCCTACAGATAAACTCACTTGTAAAATGGAGAATGCCAATCTTTGCAGCAACGTTCATACTAGCAAGTCTGAGAACCATTTAAATATCCAACAGGAGACCGATTAAATAAATTATGGTATCTCCCCATAATGGTCTATTATTTAGCCATAAAGGAGAAGAGGAAACTCTTCATGCAGTGATATGGAACAAGCCCTAAGGAATATTGTTGAACAAACAAAGCAAATTAAAAATAGCAAGCCGAACTTCCTGTCTGCCTGCGGACCTCAGGTAAGCCCAGCGGGTGTTCCCAGGCAGTCAGGAGTCGAGGAGGAGAGGGCATCCCACGAGGTGAGCTTTCTTCTCTGGGTGCGTTGTGGGCAGTAGCACCAGCTCTGTGCTCCACGGGATCCCCCACCCACTAGCATACAAGGCCAAGCAAGGTTATGTCACAGAACAGGCTGTGTGTGCCCTTGGCGGTTGCAAATGCCCAGTTCTCGAGGTGAAACATGTGGCAAGAGTACCCATCGTGGGCCTCCCTGGTGGCACCAGGGGTAAAGTCTCAGCATTATCAAGCTATCAGCAGCCATTGCAACAGAGCTTGATCCCAGGCCTGGGAGCTGACCCACATGGCACAGCAGACCTCTCCTGTCTCCCCGCTGCTCCCCTCAGCAGTGGATTTCAGTCCATCTGCCTGTTCTGCCCCGACTCTGTCGCTGGTGAATCCTCTCACCCCCCACACCTCTGTCCTACACTCCAGTTCTCGTTTGCATCAATAAATTTTTTAAAATGATGAAATAAAACAAAAGACTCCCCACGGCGTGCTAACCACCTGGCTTACCGGAAGCCTGCGGCCTGCGGCTGCGGGGGGGCGTGGGGGCCTGGATGCTGCTGCGGGGCTCTGCGCATCCCGAGCGCTCACTGGGCTAGTGAACATTCCACTCGAGGTTATCCTCGGGGATCCAGTCCATAGAGCTATGGAGAAATCCTGATCCCAGTGGCTCACCAGTAGCCGTCCACAGGCACACGGTGAAGCGAGGGCTGCCCGCCGCCAGCAGCAAGACCGTGGCCCAGGAACGGGCCGGAAGTCCCGCCCGGCACCCGTAGTTGGTTCTCACCCGGCGCCTGGAGCTGACGAAGCGCTGGTCCGCCCCACGTGACCGCGGGTAATGCGCCATGTTTCTAAAATCCTACCTGATGAATAGCTTAGGTCAAAAAAAAGAAAACCAAGAATATGCTATGTGTGTGTGTATATATATATATATATATATACACACATAGCATATATATATACACATAGCATATTCTTGGTTTATATATATATATATATATATATATATATATATATATGCACACACGCACACACACACGCACGCCCTCTGGAAAGATAAACCAGAGACTGCTAACAATAGCTGGTCCCAGGAAGAAGGGGTAGAAGGAAGACTTTCTAGTCACTGTATACTTGGTATCTTTTGAACTTAATAGCATATTTATAATATTACCCATCTAAAAATAGATTTTATATAGGGACAGTTATGGATAAAGAGTTATAAACAGTTATATAGGCAGTTATAGATGTATACATATGTGTATACATATATGCCACACACAAATCAAAATTAAGTGCCAACAGTGGCAAAAGCTGGCTTCTGGCCCAGCCTTGCAGTGAGTGGTCAAATGAAAGAAATGACTCCAACACCCAAACAAGGTCTCCATTTCCTCCCATAAAATGGGGACAATAATGCTTCCTTCCTCTTGTGGTCTTGAGGAGTAAACGAATGAATAGACCTAACAACCTCAGATCAGTGCTTGACACTCAATAGATGTACCGGAGTGTTTGGGAGGCCCAATCAGAAAGACCAGGAGGAAGCGACAAGGAAGAGGGAAGCAGGGAGGAAGCAGACTGTGTTGCCAGGAAGGAATAGCACGAGCAAAGGCCCGGGGGTAGGAAAATGCCCTGTGCCCCAGGGGAGGTAGGTGTGGCCGCAGTGTAGCCCCTGAGGTTGGTGACAGCAGAAGAAGTGGCTGAATAGGCACCAGTGAGGACCACACTTCTGTGAGGGACAGGGAGCGAATGGAACATTTCAGGCAGGGCGATTCCTTGAGGGTACAGACTTTCTTAGAGAGCATTCTCTGGCAACTTTGAAGACAAGCTGAAGGGAGGTAAACCCTGGGTGGCAGAGAGGCCAGCGGGAGGTCGCTGCTGCAACCAAAGACAAAACAATGAGACTGAAAACTGAGTGGGGAAGGCATAAGAGGGAAGATTTGAGAGACACAAAGGAGGCAGAGTCAGATAGGCTGTTGATCTGGAGAGGGGTGGGTGGGAGGGAAGATGGACCCAAGGATGACACCCCGAGTTCTGACTTGGTCAATATGGAGGGCCGTGAGGAAACGCAGTGAGAATGGAACTGGTCAGGAAGGAGGGAAGAAGATAGTGGAAGTTCCAGGTTTGTTGAGTTGCAAATGTCCCTCCGTAACTATCTATAGGTGTCTGAACTTCAGATGAAGGACTTGAGCTGGAGATACAGCTTCAGCAGCTACCACACACGTGTAATCAATAGCTCTGAGCTATATTTAAGACGGTTGCTACAAATGGCTATAGTCCCTTTGGTCCAAATAATTGTTCGGAAGGTGTATTACCTGTGATGCAGGTAACACCCATGCTATCTCTCCCTTCCCCTTCTTCCTCCCCACTCCCTTCTTACTTCCTGGCCTCTTTCACTATCTTCTTCCTAAAAATATAAGTTCTCATGGGCCTCCCTGGTGGCGCAACAGGTTAAGCGCAGCACTATGAAGCTGTCCAGAGCCACTGCAGCACGAGTTTGATACCCGGCCAGGGAGATTCCCACATGGCGCAGCAGACCTCTCCTGCCTCACCCACTGCTCCCCTCAGCAGTGTACTTCAGTTGATCTGCCAGTTCTGCTCCCCATGCTGTCTCTTGTGAATCCTCTCACCACCCCACACCTCTGGCCTATACCCCAGCTTGTATGCATAAATAAATAAACCTTTAAAAAAATATATAAGTCCTCACAAGAGGTTTCCTTAAATGCTCCACATGAAGCAACTCATTTCTGACCAGTCCAGCCAATCCGTGTATATGTCTATTTTCCCAACATTTCTGTCCCTTTCGCTTCTCTCCTCACACAAGTAACAGTCACTAGACAACCGTTACCTCACACAGCGGGACGCATCCTGGGACTGTACTTCTCTGTGTGGCTGTCTCCACATGTTCACTGTCTAGGTGTTTCTTAGAAAGGACATTCTGTGATATTCTCTTGTGCCGAGGGTCATCAGCAAAAGCAAGTCCACTTACAGACCACCTACCAAAGGGTTTCGCACTAAGACACTTGAGAACTGACTTCTAACATAGTTGGCATTCTTCATGGCTGTATATATGCATGTATGTGGACATGCAGACGTATTTGTATATAAAGAGCGTTTACGCAGATTCCTGGAACAATCTAGCCAGGTGAGATCTGGGGCCAGGATTCATTACCACTCACTCACTAAAATGATCCTAAACTTCTCTCAGCTTCAGTTTCCTTGCCTATAAAATTGGGGTTCACAGCTGGATCACACTCCCCCAACCCTTCCTGGTTCTAATGTTGTGAATCTAGATCTGAGGGAGGATCGAAACTAGTTTCATGACCATCTGGAATAATATTTCAACAATTCAAAACTGCAAATTAAACATCCCTTTTGGGAGGCTGGTCTATTTCCTGACTGGACAATAGAAATACTCCTATTTTATTATTCACAGAGATGGTTGCAATGACAACTACAACTACCCCAAAGGGAGCCCCCTACTATTAGAATGCAACAGGGGTGCCATCTTCACATTTTATACTATCAAAAGGCCCTCTCTTTTAAGGCCTGAAGAAACCACAGTGAGGGACTCTCAGTGGAGAGAAAATGGCACCCACACCGCGAACTTATGATTCAGCCTTTAATATGCAAATTACCAGCTTGCCTTTTAAAAACACAAGATAGAAAGTTCAGTCTACCAAGAAGTGGACAATGTATTTTCCCACTGGTTGAGACTTACAGGACTTGTAAGAGCAGGCAAGAGCTGACCAAGAGCCCTCAAGCAGTCAACAGACTTTCTCCCTGAAAGTGGCCACGGAATTCTCTGGATCACTTACTCAGTTACTGAGCAAGGTGATGGTCATTATAAATGGCCACAAGGAATAGTCACTAAAGCTCCACAAGAAGAAAAATAGCAAGGACAAGATGGTCTTCAGATCTAAAAGAACACTTTCTATCAGGTCTGTCAAAGTGTAATTTCTCTAGAATCAGCATAGTTTTAGTGAAAAGCCACATGTCAGAGTTTAATTGACTTAAACATTTTATCTTTAAATGTATCATGTAGTGAACCCTTACAGAATCTAAGAATTAGTGTGAAATACATTATTTTGAACAATCATCTCAGCACGAATCTGATTTAGCAATATGCTTTTGGTGATTCTATAAAGAATAGTAGGGGTCTTCCAACATTTATAGCAGATTAACTATACAGCAATCTAGAAATTAGCTGTCTGATTTACTGAAAACTAGATAAAATTTACTGGTGTTTTGACGTACATGGGCAAATACACAGTTTCCATCTTTGAAATTCATATATCTACACATTAAGTACCAAAAGTTATCTTTTTCTTTCAATTGCTAAGTCCAAATCACTTAAAATCACAGAAAAATCGCATAAATTAAACCATAAACTGAGATAGCTATTTCACCCATTTTTCCACAATGTCAGAAAGCCTGACAGTTTTTCACACAGCCATGGGCTCTGTAAAAACGACCACTTGTACAGAGGACAATTTGACAGAATCAGCCCAAATGACAAACTCACTGTGGGTTGTAGCGATTCCTGAGGTAGGACTTCCTTTCTATACAGACACAGCCTAATGCAAAAATTTCCACAGCATCACTGTGCAGAGAGAAAAAAATTGGAAACTGCCTAAATGTCTCCCAAGACGAAACCAGTTAATAAGTGTAACACATCAATACAATAGAGCCTTAACAAAGAAACAGGAAGTTTGATCCTGGCTTACTGACATGCTCTGAATCCCAAAATGTACTTAAGTGACAAGAGCATAAGGGACTATGGTGATGGGGCACGGGTGAATTGGTGGTGGGTTACCCAAGGGGAATACACAATGTAAAAAATATAAATAACAATTTTAAAAAAGCTTTTAAAAAGTACATAAGCAGAACAGCACATGTGGGTGCCACCTTCCTGCATTAAAAAAAGAGCACATGTGTGCATATATGAACATATATACATAAGTACACCTGATTTCTAAGTAGAAATATGCACACGTGCAGAAGAGCCCGAAAACTCAGATTCTGGGTAAAGTAGCCAAGAGTCTGGGATAATAGAAGGGAGAAGACGTACCCTGTTGAGCTCTTTTAAAATCTGAACCATGTAAAGATTCTAGCTGGACAAAAATAACAACAGAAATGAATAACTGTGGATAATAATAAATTGTTCTCTGGAAGCAGTACATACACGCCCATATGCATTACTACTGAATAAGAACTTGAAGGACATATTTTTTAAACACCAAAACATTTAGCCAAGATTAAAAGCCACCTGAATAAAATGGAGGTGCCATCCTCTCTTCTAAAATAATAAATGACAGCTAACAGTTTGGAGAAAAACAAAAAATTTAAGGGACATAAATCATCATTAACCCCTTCCCCAGATGAATGACAAAGAGACACATGTTCTAATTAACACCGAGTATCGTAGTGTAAAGAGCAGTTTGCAATGGAAATGAACAGATGGCAAACAAGCATATGAGGTATTGGGGAGCAAGAAAAAACTTGATCTGACACCGAAAACTTCAGGCAATGGAAAGAACTGTACCTGGATGAAACGTGCTTTAAAAATAGAGGTGAGCTCCCCTATTCAACTTTCTCTTGTTTTGTTGTTGTTGTTGTTTTCTGGGTGCATTGGGTTTTGGCTGCTTTCTGGGTTCAGTACGCACAAGGCAAGCCTATTCCAGACCCACCCCACTTTCTACATACGCAAACACACCCACACACCACCAGCAGTCACCTTTTTACAACAGAAAGATTTCCTATCCCTAGGCAATGAATGGCTCAGTTATTTCAAACCAATCTAGCATTTCAGTTCAACAAAAGGTTTTGGACATCATCTTGGAGCTGGATGTAACCAGAGCTGACCTGAAGGTTTAGGCTTTAACCACCCATCTCTTAGCTTTCCTTTGAAACCGAGATTTATGGGAGGAGGCAGAGAAGGAAACAAACATTCCAGGGCTGATGATCCCTCGTAAGACCCACAAGGCAGGGACCTAGGGCTTCATGCTTCTCACTTCTCTTTGCTCGAACGAAGGCAGACCAGAGAGAACCCACTGAGGCTGGGGTATTGGTCCCTTTCGTTTGCACTGCTTAGACTCTTCTCTGTGGAAACCCAGATGCCAAAGCCATAGCAGTTCCGTGAGGTGAGCCCTCAGCAGTGAAGCAGTATGGACGCCCCACGTGAGAGACGTCAGCATGGCAGACGGGAGCTCTTTGTCTCCATCCCCATTGACTTTTGCTGGGGAGACACACGTCGTCACACAAGATTCTATCCCAAAGTCATGATGCGACCCTGAACAAAAAAAGCCTGCTCTAAATCCAGAATCAGAACCTGCTTTCTACCAATTCAAAAAGACAGAGACACTGTCATTACTGAAGGCGAGTTGGGGCCTCCCTGGTGGTGCAGCGGGTTAAGCGCAGCGCTGTGGAGCTGTCGGCAGCTGCATCGCGAGTTCGATGCCTGGCAGGGGAGATTCCCACATGGCTCAGCAGATCTCTCCTGCCTCGCCCGCTGCTCCCCTCAGCAGTGCATTTCAGTTGATCTGCCTGTTCTGCTCCCCACTCTGTCTCTAATGAACCTTCTCACCGCCCCACACCTCTGGCCTGCACCCCAGCTTGTATGCAAAAATAAAATATTTTTTTAAAAAAAAGGTGAGTTGAATGTGCACACATTTAACATCAGCAGACACCTCATGTTCTTGTGCCTTTTATTGTTTTACCTACATCTATTGTTTTCAGGGTACAGTCTTCAGTGAACAACAGCTGATAACAAGCATACAACTTGAAGTCAACAGCAGATAAGAGTTCTTGCTCTCCAGGCAAAAATTAGAAAAGTGTCCTGTTTGTTGGATTTTGGAGCTCTAAATAACTACTTCCCCCAAAATCTGGTGAGGTGGGCTAACCAGATTATCGACAGCTATCACTACAACATTTAAGGCTAAGAATTATAAATGCAAATGATTGTACTATCTTAATTTGGGGACTAAAACTAACACTTTCATTTGTGTGTTTAAAGGGAATGTGTGTGTGCACATATCTAGATTTAAGTATATATTTTTATACACAGAATATGGTTTACACTACACTATTATTTGAGGAGTTAGGATTCAAATTCAATTCCTTTCTCTGTCTGAGACATCAGACTCCTCTGGTTTGAGGATATTTTTAAATATAAAAACTAATTATCCTATCTCACTGCCTACAAATTCAATTTCTATTTCTGAGGCTGCTTCTGTTGTATGTCTCTTGGTAGTCCCTTTGCAGCATAGCCTGTTTATAATCTAGTCTCAAATCACAGGAGAGATGGGGATCAAATAGAAATAAGCTTCCTAACCTTTTAGGAGGGCATAGTAGCCCCGCAACATTTCCATAGTGCTACATTATTTTTAAACATCAAATTCATTTCCTATGAAAGGATAGTTCTTTTTAAGTGGCAAAGATTATAGCAAAATGTAGATTATAATGTGGACGCATGAAGTGTAAGGCTGATGCCAGGGTCAGATTTGGTTAGATTTTTCTAGCTAGATTTCCCTGCAAAACTAATCAAACAGTGAACATGCTTCAAACAAACTT
Organism: Scalopus aquaticus; assembly: GCA_004024925.1. Taxonomy (NCBI): domain Eukaryota; kingdom Metazoa; phylum Chordata; class Mammalia; order Eulipotyphla; family Talpidae; genus Scalopus; species Scalopus aquaticus. The sequence goes on from PVIJ01008659.1 coordinate 33,666, forward strand.
GCCCAGACCTGGTTTGTGCGTTGTGTCAGCCTACTGAGAACTTCCAAGGCCATTCTGCACAGAATTGCAGCATAGAAGCATGCAATATCCAACAAATTCATCCCTTCTGCACCCGACTAACTCCTTATAAAGAGTGTCCTTCACAACTATGTCAAGGAAAGCAAGTTAACAGCTACAATTTACACTTACCAGCTGGGGTGGTGAAGGTCAAAGGCAAACCAAAGGAAATGGACAATGATAAAGAATTAAAACAGTCTATGGTTATTAAGAAAAAAAAATCCTCCAGTCCTTTCTACTTGCAGTATCAGTTCTGTGAGGCTATCTGAAGAAATTCAGAAAGTTTCTCATCAAAAAATCTACCATTGGATTTTAAGTTCAGCAATTCAACCTCTGGCAGGCTCCTTAGCTCTGGAGACCTTATTTTTCTTATTTCTGCAGTGAGGGAGTTGAGCAAGGTGACGCTGAGGTTCCTTCCAGCTCTAACCGTCCACAGCTTATGATCAAAGGCTGTGGCAACCCCCTAATGCAGACGCCCCCAAAACCTCTCGTCTGACTCATCTCTCCTCAGGCTGTCAACACTCTGTTTTCTAGAGACGAACCTGTGATCTCTTTCTGACCTTCCTGATTGAGATGATTTCTGTTTCTTGATTTGATAAAAGCACCTCAATTAGATGAGAAGAGGAGGATAAAAGGATGAACTAAGACTGCTGAGATGATAGTCTTCAAAAATGAAGAAAAACACATTTGTGAGGACGAAAAGGGCATTTTTGGAAATTCTCAGGACATTTTTTTCCCCCCAAGAAGGGGTCCAGGATCATTTCCACCCCATCAGTCCCTGCTCTTGAGGCTTCATGTCTTCTCAATTCCCATCCCCCTCAAGATGAGGAAGGAGGGAACTGTATTTTTCCTCTCTTCTGATTTGGTCAAACCAGGACCACGCCTTCTGACTATAACTTCACACACTGATTAGTGAGCCTTTCTCGTAAACCTTGACAAGGCCCTTCTATCATGGGAGTTGACCTTTTGTAAGAGATATTTTCCCACACTCAGTATCCACAAAGGTCATGTTTGGATTCTTCCCCCCCCCCCGCACCTTAGTTTTGAGGCATCAAGTTTTCTTCAACCTGCAAATGAGCTAAGATACCACATGTGGAGTCTGCTGGGACTTAAGTCACAAGCCCCATCTCCCCCCAGGGGAAGAGACTTTTAGGCACTTGGCTGAATCCAGGTATTTGTCAAGCTACTCAAGAAATCTAAATAAAAGCTTCATTTTTAAAACAGAAAATTCCAATCCAGTCATGCCCAGTCTGTAAAGAGCATAGTCCTGCTCTTGTTACATTCAAGGATCGAAACATTCACTCACCACCACACTCAGGAGCAGAAATAGATGACACTTTCCAAATTCCGCATGTGGGGCATGTGGAAGACCTCATTCAGCTACACGTCCATTCACTCGTGCTCATATCCTTCCACATTAAAAAATCTGGAAATAGGGCCTCCCTGGTGGCACAAGGGGTTAAGTGCCAGCACTATGAAGCTATGGGCAGCCACTGCAGCACAAGTTGGATCCCCGGCCAGGGAGTTGACCCACATGGCACAGCGGACCTCTCCTGCCTCGCCCGTTGCTCCCCGCAGCAGTGTACTTCAGTAGATCCGCCTGTTCTGCTCCCCACTCTGTCTCTGGTGAATCTTCTCACACACACCCCCCCCCACATATCTCTGGCCTGCACCCCAGCTCTTGCATGCATAAATAAATAAGCCTTTAAAAAAATCTGGAAATAAAGTTTTTGATGGTCAGCGTTTGGGTGACCTGAGTTCCTGACCACTGAGTTCCTGGGGTCACACTGGATGATGGTATTTCTCACACACACACACCAGCAATAATAACATCTTTCACTCCCACCATGCCTTCACCCAAGCTTGGCAGCTATAGGGCATTTACCCTCACTGTCCTTGTCTCCTTGGCAACCCCAACTTCATCCAGGGCCATAGTATAAAAGAAATCTTGGCATGTGTCTTTCTGGCATGGCGCCCTATGACCCCATACTTCCCTGACTCTTGTCTGCGTCCTTGAAGGGCCCTGAGCATCAGGACTGCCTGCGAGTCATTGCTGTCGAAACGTAAAGGACTTGCGCAAGGAGACGTGGGCCAACAGCCCCGCTCAGAGCAGTGCACACACAACAGGACATGTAGTTTTTTCATGCCGTTTCCAGTTTAGGATTTATCCAATTTTCTAGTTATTGTCTGGCAGGCGTGGCACGGGGGATTCCAGTTACAGGAAATGCTTCCGCGATGGCAAGGTTAAGGCAAACCCTGGAGGAGAGGGCAGCGGGTCCCAGGGCCCTAAGTCTGCTCAGGTCAAGCGCCAGGAGAAGGCAGCCTGGCAAAGTGTGAAGTTCAGCTGCAAAACCATTTTACACATTTTATGGCTCTGTTATAAATTGTAGGAAGTGGTGGGGGGGGGGGCCTCCCTGGTGGTGCAAGGGGTTAAGTCTCAGCACTATCAAGCTATCACCAGCCACTGCAGCACCAGTTTGATCCCAGCCAGGGAGCTTCCCACATGGCACAGCAGACCTCTCCTACCTTGCCCGCTGCTCCCCTCAGCAGTGGATTTCAGTCGATCTGCCTGTTCCGCTCCCCACTCTGTCTCTGGAGGGTCCTCTCACCCCCCTCCCACCCCCCCACCCGCAACTCTGGCCTACACCCCAGCTCTTGTATGCATAAATAAATAAAAATAAATCTTTAAAAATAACGAAATAAATAAATTGTAGGAAGGGGCGTAACAAAGGACTCAATAGACTGGGGGAGGAGTGAGAGGGGGTGACAGTGAGCCCCTGTGCATATAAAGGGCCTAGGGCGCAAGGGACATCACCCGCTGTGGCAGCAGTGTCTAGCCCGGGGGTCAGGCAGAATGCAGGCAGGGAAGCTGAGAAGTCAAGTGATGACACCCACAGCTCTCCCCTAAGGGACACAGAAACCTCAGTCTCACAGATCTGAGGCTACTGGGGGTGGGAGATGGGGAGCAAAGTGAGGAGAGGGCACGATGGTCTGTGGTGGAGGCCAGTGGGTGCCATGTGGTGGGGGTGGAGTGGCGACCTGCATCTTGAAGAGGTACGCACTTGTACCTCGGAAACACGTCAGTGTTAGAAGCCAATGTCACCTCAATAAAAAATAAAACAAGGGAAAAAGAAAGAAACCTCAGTTTCCACTTCTTTCTGTTTATGATGAGGAGACTTCCCTAAATATAAGTCAGATTACTTCATTTCTCTGCCAACCGGCTTCTCATCACAACCAAAACAAAACCCAAAGTTTTTGCAGGGGCGTCCTGGGCCGGACGGTGGTTCTGAGTGAGAGAGGCCTTAGAAGTCTGCGGGGCCTATTTCAGTCACATAATCACCAGTGGTCATTAGTGGAAATAGGGTCAGACAGGCTGGGTACCCTGAAATGCATGGGATGACCCAGCACCACAGAGAAGTGTCTGCCTCCTTTGTGACTCCCCATTATCTGTGGATATTCCCTCAAGTGACAAACCTGACACCATTTTATAGGCCAACGCAGTGTTTTCTCTATAATTTTCAAAACCACCAAATTCTTAGAATGCAGTAGGGAATAATCAATCATGTCTTTTGCTTTGTATATACACAGTGGAATTCTATTCCACTATTAAAAAACAAAAAGAAATCCTGTCATTTGTAAAAACATGGGGGGAACTGGAGATGATGCTTAGCAAAATAGATCAGATGGAGAAAGACCCTACGATGTCACTAGTATGTGGTACATAAAGAAAGAAAACAGCAAGTGAACTATAAAATCAAAGTTAACATTTAGACTCTAAGACCAAATTAGTGGTTACCAGAAGGGAAGGGGAAAGACAAGAGATGGGAAAATTGGTAAAAAGAGGTCACTTGTGTGGTGAAGAACAGAACTGGACCTTTGTGGAGAACAGAATGTAGCACACACAGATGTTGCTTTGTAATGATGACAACTGAAACTTATATAATGTTATAAACCAATAAACTAAAGTTATTCCTTAGCAGTAACTAAAATGATCAGATGTACTAAGTATTCCATTTGTAGTTTGCAGCTCAGAGCTTATTAGTCTAGGCTGGTCAGGTCAGTGGAAGATACCACATCACTTATGACCCCACAGGGCTGTTAGCCCAAAGTCTCCACCTGCCTGATTAAGAGTTACGTAGTCGGTCACCCTTATGTGATGTTTAAGCAGCAACATAACTGCAATTCCAGCCCATGAGACGCAACTCATAGTTATTTTCCATGTGCGAAAGGATCAGCACTTACCTTGGAAGTTTATCAGTATTCTACTGCTTCCAGTATTCAAAAACTGAGGTTTGTGTGGAACGGTATATAATCACCTGGAAAGCTATGCGTTCAAACGCCAAGTTTAGCCCACAGGTTAAGCCATAAAGAAAGTCTGACTTATTTACTTTTCTTTCATCCTTTTGAATGGAGGTCCGATTTGAAAGACACGACAATGAAATGGACATCTTATTTTCAAGATTAACGAACATACATTATATTTCAAATGTCGCTACAGATTTTAACTCCAAACATCACTGAATCAGCATTAGGACTGTTCCATAATCTCCTAATGACTTCTGCGAAAGGCACAAAATCCTGTGATCATCCAAAATAAGGTCACGAATGTCAAAACACAAGCTCACAGAAAAATGCTTAAAAATGGGAGTCAAAGCTATAACAATAGCGAGAGTTATAATATAGAGAATGGGCCTGGTCCGCGTAAAGCTCGATGTCTTATCCTGTTTTAGCTGAACAGTCAGTGATTCCACCCCATTTTGTAAATTACCGAGCTGTACCAATTCAAAAATTCTTCTGAAACTCAATTCGCAGGCATTTGGCTTTTGTTCCTGGGATTTCCACTGCCTTAGAGGATCCAGCTTTAATGGGCTCTTTCTGAGAAATCCTCCATTGGTTCTGAGAAGTACTTTTATTGAATGCTCCATTTAACTTCATTTTGTAATTAATGAAACTTTCAAGATATATTCTCCCTTTTTTTTTTAAATTCAAGCTATTTTGTTCTTGCCTTTTGGGTAATTAGGAGCAGAAAACTACTCCCACTAGGAACTCAAGGCAATAAATATGGCAACAAAAACACCAAATGCCAAAACAAATGTCATGTGCAGAGTTCTGAAAAGCCCATCTCTCAGAATTAAAAACAGCCCATGTCACCCCTTACAGAGATTTGGTTGCTAGCTATCAAACTTTCTGATTTCAGCGAAATTCAACCACTAACAGAGGTTTTTGAGTTTGTAGTCTTCCTTGATAAGAACACTTATTAACCTTTTCCAATCTAGAAGTTGACTCTACCCTGCCTGTACAACTAGACCAGTTGGGTAATAAAACCAACCACCAATTAAGTTGTTTATTTTCTTAGCTTAAAAATGTTTGTGTGGTTAACTGAGTGAAATGTACTGTATCTGCTCTTCTTCTTTCAGAGTTTTAAACAAATAATCACTGGATATAATCAGGCAGGAACCACCACCCTCTGCCCATGAGGAACATATCCCAACCCAGGAAGGGGACAGAAAAGGATGCAGTTCATAAAACTGTGTAATGCTTCCAAATTACTTTTCACTGGGTGGTGAAAAATGATTCAGTCATCTCCCCAGTCACCCAAGGAATGATCCCCGAATTTTCAGTTCAATTATATTCCTAGCAAATCACAGAATGGAACAGACCACAAGGTCTGCTTCCAAGGAAGCAAAGATGCATTCAAATGTGAGAATCAACTGCTCCCACAGGATTCTTTATACTTCCTACTTTTAGGTAGATCAAGAGCACTTTTAAAATAAACTTGGCATTTGTTTCCTATTCCAGTGGAAAATCTGACTTCAGGCTGCAGTGACCAAAAAAAAAAAAAAAAGCCTTACTTTTCTGTGCAACCAGAATGCAGCCTTTGTCACCCCAACTGTAGCAGATCAACAAAGAGGTCAGAGGTACTATAAGTGATGTGATGTTGGCAGCCTTGACCTGGGAGGAATATAGGGTGATTTCAAAAATGACAACTCCTGGGTCATTCCCCCGCTCCACACCAGATATGTGATTAAATTGGTCGAAGATGTGGCTTGAGCATTGTGAATTTTTAAACCTTACCAGAGTGATTTAAACGAGCAGCCAAATTGAGACCCCCCCTCGTCTGAGTCTGTGCAGACTGTTATAACAGATACCACAGGCTGGGTGGTTTATAAACAACTGGACCTGAGTTGTAGCAAAGTTGTTCAGATTCTTCACGCAGAGCTGGGCTGGAATGGGCCTGGGCAAGTTGCTCCACAGAGGCCTGTGTGCCTAGCACCTTCGCTGCCTCGGCAACCCTTAGGTCACCGGGCCCAGTGCTCAACAGAGAACTTGAACTTCTCAAAGTTCTGGAAGCTATACATCCAAGATGAGCGGTGAGAACGTGCTTCCTGGCCCAGAGATGGTCATCTTCTCCCTGAGTGTCATGCAGTGCAGGGGACATGTGGGCTCCGTGGGGTCTTGGGGTCTCTTTTACTAGGTCACTAATCTCTATGACAAGGGCCCCAGCCTCATGACCTAATCACCTCCCAAAGGCCCCGCCTCTTAGGGGGCCTCACAAGGGGCTTAGGAACTCAACATATGAATTGGAGGGTGGGGAACACACACCTTCCTTCTATAGCAGCCAAATAGAGAGTCCAAACTCCCCAGCCATTTTACAAGATTCAGTGAGGACCACTGGGGTGTGCCCAGGGCTTGGAGCTCACTGAGTCTCATGAGGTAGACGAATAGAGCAGGACTCAGCTGAGGGTGCAGGGGCTGCTAGGAAGCCGTGATCAGCCAGTGTTCCCCCCACTAAGAACCCTAAGATTCTCCAAAGCAAGGCAGAGCCGGGGGCCGGAAGAAAGACTCACACACCATTCTCCAGGGCGCTCCCCCGCGGTTGTAGGTGATCACAGCCTCCCCAGAAATACATTCTTCCCAGGACCTGGGTTGTAGCAAAGTTGTTCAGATTCCTCACGAGGGGGCTGGGCTGGGCTGGGCCTGGGCCAGCTGCTCCACAGGGGGCCCTGTGTGCCTAGCACATCCGCAGCCTCGGCAACCCTTAGGTTGCAGGGCCCAGTGCCCAACAGGGAACTTGAAACAAGCTCAGGATTTTGACTCTTTAAATCCCCAAAAAGACACCTTCAAATCCATGACTCAAGAGCATAACATTTCAGAACAGAGAACTCTGTGCTACCCTCGTCATTTGAACCTCTTATTTTAAAATGGCACAGGAGCATCTTGACTACATTTGGGTCAAGGGTATTTTAGTTGGGGTGGGGGAGGGTAGCTGGATTTTCTCAACCTCCCCCTGTTGTCCCCTCCAGGCCCAAGTCAGGCTTATGGGGCTCTGGCTCCAGACCGTGGGAACCACAGGGGCCGGCTCCCATCAGGCTCCACTCCAGCGAGTGTAGATGCCAGGGCAAAATGGGCAGGGTGCTGCTGGCCACGGACTGCAGAGCACCTCAAGGCGGGGGGATCCTCACAACCTGGGCCCCCGCCGCCCTCTTCCAAGGCCAACCATGGCTGTTCGCCTCCCACTCCACCTCCGCAGGATAGAGAAGGGCTGTGTGCAGTCTGGGGGAAACGAGGTCGCAACAGGACTTTTAACTTAATTGCAAAATAAAGATCATGGAGGAAACGTCTCACTTGCCCGAGCTCTGTGTACTCTCAGCCTCCCTGGCAAGAACGGGTGACCGTTCCGGGCAGAGACCATCACCCTGGAGATGGGCTGGATGGGAAGAAAAATGTCCCTGGGGCTTGGCCCTGGCTGCCGCCTCTCTCTGCTGACCGGAGCTGAGCCCCACGGGGAGGAGGGGCCCAGAGGCGTTTCTCCAGCAGTGCACCCCAAGGACGCCCGGCTGAGCTGGAGCGGCGTGTGGGTGGAGGAGCAGCTGCAGGTTGCCTGCTCTGCCTCATCTTGTGAAAGGAACATACACAAACGGAAGATGGGTAATTGCTGGCGCGGTCCTGGCCAGACGTGTTCTAGAGGCCGAGTGGCCCACAAATGGAACATGCCAGCCTCGTGCCATGGCTCCTGCACAAGAGCAAGGAGGGATGTGTATGAGGGGGGTGGAGGGGCGCTCTGCAGCTCAGCACAGGCCTGGAAGATACTAGACGGACACTCATTCCCCTTTGTTTAGCAAGCAGGCCTTCTGCTGCTGGCAGCTTAAAACTGACGGATGGGGATGGGTGCGGGTCCATGAGCCAGAAGAGAGCACCCTGCTCTGCACCAGCCATCTGTCGGGCTTTGTCAGGACAGGGGCACCCCGACTTCTTTGGGTAGATCTGGACTGTCCTTATCTCGCGCACACGAGAGGGAGCCCTGAGCACGTGACAGCTGCTTCACAGCAGACCGCCTGGTTTCCTCGCAAGTGCAGAAACCTGTGAGAGTAACCCTGGCCTGGAAGAGGCGTACTGTGGGCGTCAGATGGGGACACCGTGTGAAAGAAATACGGGTGCTCCTTTTGCATGCTCGACTGTGAGTGGCTGTGACGTCTTAGGTATTAATATCATTAATACCCGTCAAATAGAAATGAATAATATAAATAAATAAATACCTTTAAATAATCATAAACCTTTCATACAACTCAAGGCGAAGAACGAGACAATCGTGAATAATTGTGCCTCCACAGCTGTCGCACTTTACAAGCACAGAAAGAGATCAGAGACAACGGGAAGGCTGGTTCCGACTGAAGGGGCTTAGAGACGGATTTAACAGGGAGGAGCTGAACACAGCAGATCGTTGGGGCGCAGGAGCAGGTGGGGGGCAGGAAGGAGAGAGTGGCAATGACATGAGCTGGAAGGAGGTCTGGGTCAGCTCGAGACAATTCACCAGGTCCCTGTCCACCAAGCTAAAGAGTTAGGACTGGGGGCAACTTGGGGTGCAGGGTGCAGCAGAAAAGGAGAGGCTGCAGATGGCACAGAATGGAAGGAAGAGGGTCTGGGATTCCTAGTACACACACTCTGCCCCGCCAGGCCAGGGGCCCCCTCAGGAGCCTTCATCACAACCCATGGGGTAAGTATTACTCCCTTTGTAGATCAGGGGCCCCTGACTCCCTTCAATATGAAGGTCCAGTCAAAAGTAACCCATTCAGTCCTTTGGGACCTGAAGGAACACAGGTCTCTATGGCAGCGTCCAGGCTGCTGAGGAGAGGGCGGTGCTTTATACAGAAGCTCTCCCCCACAGGGAGGGTCTCTGCAGATGCCTCCCCCCCGCCCGCCCCGACCCCCACGGTTTGGCTCCTTGAAGCAGCTATTCTCCTTGCTGCCTCTTTCTGCTCTCTCTCCTACCCCAGTGCTCCAGGGCACCATGTCTTACTAGAACAACTTACTATTCTTCTGTTCTCCCCATCAGTCCCCCAAATTAGCAAGATGAAGGGTCTTCTTCAGGAACTAGTCTCCTCAGAAAGCATTAGCATTCTTTAGGCTTGATTTTATGCCCTTGCCAGTCACACTCTAACAAGGAATCAGGAGCTCAGAGAAATGAAGGATTTCTCAAGGTCTAGAACAGGGTTTTAGGATGAAACTATGGCACTGACACAGAGAACAGATGGGCTGGAGACAGGTGCTCAGAGGCTGAGAGCACTGGAGATGACGCCGGAAAAGGCAAAAACTCCAGGGTGGAGAAGGGGCAGCGGCTGCCAGGAGCAAAGGGGAGGGGGGGGGGGAGAGCTGAATACAAGAGGCCAACGCCAGAGATTTTTGCAAGGGTCAAAAAACTGTCCTGTGTCCTGAGGATGGTGCTAGTTTTATCCAAACTTGAAACTGTGCACAAGAAGTGAATTTTACTGTATGCCAATTTCAGGCAATTTTTTTAATGACATCAAGACTGACTGAGAGATTACAGAGCAGCGAAAAAATATTGATAGGCTGTGTTATGCAGTACAGGACTGGAGAAAAAAGAAAAAAGAAGAGGCATTGGGGCAAGAGAGATTTCAAGTGTGGGGTTCAGATGTGTGTGGTCCATGTGTGAAGAAGGAATCAGAACTACAGACACAGAGAGTTTTTAAGTTGGAAAAGCTCTTAAAAAAAACATCCAGGAAAGCTCTCTCACCAGTGGATGAGAAAACTGGGTTGAAAATGACTTCAGGGTTTGGACTTTGTCTGGCTGGACGGTGATATCATTAACCAGACAGAACAGACATGGAACAACAGGCTCAAGGAGGAAGTTGATGAGTTCACTTTTGGATATTTTGAATTTGGAACATTTATGTCACCAAGATTTCTTTTTTTAGTTTTCAGGAATTTGAAAACAAAATTGCTGGGTTTTGGCATTGAGACCAGTATCTACCCACAAATACTTTTTTTGCACTGCAGCTACAATACCAAAGAGCATGTGCTTCTGGAGTCCTAGGTGAAGACCGCTTATTCTGGATGTTGTGTGTGGTTCAAAATCGCAAAGAGAATGACTAATAGTGTTTAGGCTCCTCCTCCATCAATGCATTTGCCATTGATAACATCACATTTTCCGGCATCTATAGAGCAGTTTTTTTCTTCCTCATCAGTAACAACAGGGATCAAACTTTGAAAAATAGTTGTTTGCCAGTGTGGAATTCATCGTTTCATTTTGTTTTTGTTTTACATGTAGCAAATAACTAAGGGAAGTGAGTGCTGAGTTGCTACTAGCCCACCGCAGCAGCTTGGCGACAGTCCAGTGCTACCGAGAGGACTGACACCAAGGACACTTTTGTCACTATTCCAGTACAGTCTGCAAAATGACTTGCTGAAACAGTCAAAGGAGAGAGGAGTCTTTGACACCCTTCTAGCCACCTGGACATGTAACCAATTTTAAGAACTAGAACTTCAGAGTTGCCAAGTAACAAGGAGGCATCCTGCTCTGGACAGCAAAATTTAATGCCAGGATAACAAAATAGAAAGTTAATAACTTTTAAAATGACTGCTTCCTGTTTCTTCCAAAGCTGAGCCAGGGTGCAAAGATGGTTAGTCTTCGGAAGAAGCTAAAAAGTAACTACCTTGGGGAGCGCACAGGAATCTGAACATCAAGCTCGCTCCTTTTTTTTTGCAGGAAAGGATGAGCCCTCTTCTTTTTCCATCAGAAAAAAAAAATTTTAATCTGTTTCAAAGCCTAAGAGAAATTGGAGCATCAGTGGAAAGGCCCAGCCAAGTGTTCCTAAGGGTGGTGGCAGCAAGAGGAGTGAAGAATAGAGGAAGGATGGGGCTTCTGACCCCCACACAGCGCGTTGAGCAGAAGCAGTGAAGACACGCGCCTGGGCAGGGGTGGTGATCACATGATGAGAAACAGCTGAGTCCAAGGAGGGTTTGGAGAGATGATAATGAGCTTAGGCCTGCATTACCTGTCTTAATTACATGTTAAATGTGAGCCGCCAATAGAAACCCAGGGGGCAGGTTCATCAGAAAACAGAATGTCAGCAGCACTGGAGTTTGCGGAAATGGCATCTGAGAATCAGCTGCATCTAGATGACAGTGAAGCGGTAGGGCTGGAGAAAGTCAGTCGTGGAGACCGAAGACAGAGACAGAGAAGATGAAGCGAGAGATATGAGTCAAGGTAAGTACTGTAAAAGCACCTTCCAAAACATCCACTCAACATCAGAACAGAAATGAGAACTGATTCTCGTCCTTCTTCACACCTTTTTCAAAGCAAAAGAGAATTCCTAAAACTGGTTTTTAACTTGAAATAAAGAAAACACCTCAACACCTCATTCGTAACACCAGTAATCCTTTACCACAAGGCTCGAACTAAGCGCTATTGCTGGAATTCAGCTTGCTCAAGAGAGCTGACGGAAGGAAGGAAACGTAACCCACTGCGCTGGATATATCCCCTTTCACACATTTAAATCATGCTTCACTCGGCAGGCAAAAGTACCGAAGGGCTACCATGTCAGTACTTGTATTCAGTAGAAGGCAATGGAAACCAGTAACCTCACTCACTCTATCTGCCGTCACCGCAGATAGAAAAACAAGAGAAGCTCTGAGCGCTGTGTAGGAGGAATGTTTCTTTTCTCCTCCCACCCTCATCCCATGGTCTCTCTTTCCCAGGTCATTATCAAGACATTTCAAACGCCTCTGAGCTGCTGATAAAACCGTTCAACATCTGCGACCTCCTCCTCCACGAAAGATCGCGCCACTTAAGACCCGCGCTTCCCACCTTCATGGAACAAAAGCCCCAGCACTCGCTGCCTTCCGCACCCACAGCTGTTTTCCACGAACAGAGAGCAGCCAGCCAGCCTAACTGTGTCTTTGAAGGTGCACCATCCTTTTCCTGTGGCCCAGTTTAGCTGCAGACTACAAAGTGCAAAAAAGCAAAAAATGGATAAGGCTTCACCAGAGTCACTTAGTAAGATGAAGCTGATCTTCCACTATCAAAATCTTGAGGCATGTATGGTTGCTTTTAGTTCTTCTTTCTTGGTGGGAAGAATGTCTAAATGGTTCCCAAAAGGTATGATGATTTTGATGGGGGAGAGAGAAGTTCATAGTCACAAAAAGAAGCGCACGTTTAAAAAAATTGTGTTTTTAACCGTAGAATTCTTACTCGTGGTCTTCAGGCTCACAAGTTCGCGTTGATGGGAACATCACCTGGTTGGACAGCTGCTGTCGCTTCAAGCGCCTCAACAGCTCCTCATTAACACCGGAAACCTAAGCTCCCCAAGTATCCCGGGGCACAGGCCCTGCTGGGCAGCTCTCAAGTTCGACAAACATAGCTCCCACCCTCCTCAAGTTTGCAATTTAAAACAAGGAGTCATGGGCCTTCCTGGTGGCGCAACAGGTTAAGCGCAGTGCTGTGGCCCTTTTGGTGGCTGCGGCGCGAGTTCAATGCCTGGCCGGGGATATTCCCACATGGCGCAGCAGACCTCTTCTGGCCTGCTGCTCCCCTCAGCAGTGTATTTTGGTCGATCTGTCTGTTCTGCTTCCCATTCTGTCTCTGGTGAACCCTCTTACTGCCCCACACTTCTGGCCTGCTTGTATGCAAAAATTAAAAAAAAAATCTTTAAAAAAAATTATATTTTAGAAAAAAATAAAAATAAAACAAGGAGTCATGTCCCCACCTGAGACCACCCTACAGCCCAGAGGGGGTTGGGGGGTCGCCTTTTGAACTGCTGAGTTCAAAACCACATCTGTCACACTTCCAGACACGGTCCTAGAATTCCTGTGACTCTTCTTGATAAAAAGGGAAAAAACGGCTGGAAGGATTTTTAGATGCATCCTTTCTCATGTCAGAAAGGTGAGGACAACTAGACTTAGACAGAGACCCCACTTTGTCTCGTCTTCTAGTCTCAGGCTCCAAAACAAAGGAATGAATTTCTTAAAGCGGGACTGCAGGGAAACAAAAGAATCCACAGGAAGGAAGTTCAACTGGGGTCCTAAAGCCACAGGTCACCAGTGCTACAGGAGCTCACCAGAGAGCAATGGAATCCAAGCAGCTGCACCATGAGGGTGGAGATGAAGAGTGCAGCTAGACCTAAGGGGAAGACTTAACAAGGAAACATCTCGTGCATGTGTTTGGAGAGTGGTATATGAGGACATAGGAACCTACCCAAGATTGCAGTTTGGATGATCAACTCTTTGATCAGGCAAGATATGAAAGAATGGCAACCTAATAGATTCCGATGAGCGCCGAAACAAAATACGAAAATTTAGAAATATATCCTTTCTACATGGTGCCGTATCTGCAATAAGATACCCAGACTTCAGATACTGCAATTACATCCACAGCGACAGGCTGGGGATGCATTCTGAAACTAAAAGTAGGGTCTGCACACATAGGGCGACACGTGACCCCAGGTCTCTCCACAGCAGCAGGTGACATGGCCTTTATAAGGAGGCAATGACAGAACTGTCCCCACCATGGGCTTGAATGAACAGCTGCCTCCACATTCAGCACAGGGGATTGGCTTAAGAGTCCTTGAGTCTGCAGGGGATTAGGTATGTGTGCAGGTGGGGGGAGGGGCTGTCAGTAAGGTGCCTCCCATGGATGTTTCCACTGAGTGAAGCCTCTTTCCCACCACACCCAAGAAAGCAAAGCCAGTGCTCCTGGCACACAGTAGGTCAACAAGTACAAGACAGGTTTTCATGGTCTGGATGGCTTTCTCCCAACAGCATGTCAGGGACGGCACCCGTGCCTGGGCCTGAGCTGAGCTCTAAGCCTCCCAAGAACACACCTCCCGTGCACCGAGACAACCCCAGTCCCTGGCTGGACCCCACTTTCCTCCCCCCAGGGCCAAGCCAGGCTCTCGAGAGTGTCCCTTCACCCCTGCCCCGTGCACGACAGCACGCAGCAGAGGGCCGCGAGGTAGGGTTCCATCGCATGAAAGCAAAACCTGGCTCCGAACTCCCTGGCCAGAACGAAATTCTTGCTGATCCATAGAACATATTAAAGCAAAACCTGAACATCAGCGGTCCTCCTACTTCTCTTTTTCAGGCTTGCGCTGGGAGGGCGGGGTGCTGCACAGAGTAACAATTTTCAGCGTAGGAAAATCCCCCGAACGCAGGCTCACACCTACTCTGTCTATTCTCCAACCAAGCCCATCATCACAAACAAGTCTTGGAACTCCTGGCTGGTTCAGAGGTGCAAGTGACCAGCAGGAAATGCCCATGGATGTGCTGGGGGTGTGGTGCGCAAGTGTGGGGGGTTGGGGGAGGGACTTTCCTTGCAGAGGGACCCACACGAGCTCAAAGGAGAGGCACAGCAAATCTCTCCATGGGACCCTAGACTTGGGGAGTGTCTGCAAATGCGAGCTTGTCCAGGGCTTGGGAGAAATAAAGTACAAACAAAAAGAAAACTGGGATCAGACAGTCACCTGCAACTGGAAAAGTCCCATTTCAAAATCCAAAGTAAGATTTCAAAGTGAGAAAGGCATTCAGAGATCACGTAAATTTATGGAAACCTTCCTGCCTTCTCCTGACGCTCTGCAGGTACCAATTAGGCAAGTTCATCCTTAGCTCTTTTTTCGGAACTAGCTGCCTTCCAGAGATCTTCACAGCGTCCACACTTTTTTCCTTCTCTCCGATCTAGCCTCTTCCCATGTGGCAGTCTCTGCTCGGAGCTGGCAGACCGGAAGCCTGTCATTCTTAAAACCCGAAGAGAATAATTCAGCGCCTTTTTTGTGATCACAGAGAATGCAATTAATACTCTGGCTGCCTTGGTATGTAGACCAAACCTTCTGCCACAGTGTTGTGTGGTACTGTTGTCTACGGCAGCTCTGCCAATCTTTTCATTCCAGCAGAAAGGACGCCAGGCTTCTCAGCACTGAGCAAAGGCTAATGAAGCAGGAGCAGAGACTGGCGCCCCGGTGCAGGCATGCACTCCTGGGTGAGTCTGCACAAAACACAAAGCCACCTCGAGATCCCAGGGCGCGCTTCTCCCCACACCTACTAAAAGCAATTAAAATACAGTCATGAGGAAGAAAAAGCAGATGCTCTTCATCTGTGGCGGAGCTTTTTAACTCACAGGAAGTGCAGGGTAGAGAAAGTAGTTGGAAACAGGGCAGTGATTTACTAAAGCGTATGACCGGTGCTAGGAATGACTACCTGCAAGCAAACACTCCCCTCAAGACAGAAGATCAGTAATTATGACCGCCAGAAAGTATATGGGTAAGGAGACCAGAGAGAGCCAAGAAAGTCTGAATGCGTTTAGATATTACACTGCAGTGCCAGTGTAATTGACTATCACTGTGAGGTCATCCTAGACCCCAGAGCCAACGGCACGGTCCAGACTAACAGACTAATTTCCGTGGCTCTCAGACCCCCGTGTGTATCACACAGAAGGGACATCAGTAAGAACCAAGCTCCAATGCGATCACTGAGATTATTGATACGATTCTTGCTGATTCTCTGGCCTTGGAAACTCAGAATCACAAAAGGTTATGGACACCGTCTAACCCAACCCCTCGCTCCTTTCCCATACCTGGCCCTACGCATCTCTTCCATGCAGCTATGTTCTTTCCAATCACCCTAATAGTAAATTCCAGTCTTGAGTCTTGTGAGTCATTCTAACAAATTGTCTAAACTGGGGGGCAGTCTTGTGGATGGAGCCTGTGGCTAGTGAGATCTGATGCTAATGCCAGGAAGTTGGCGTCAAAATTCAATTCAATGGCAAGACAACCTGCTGATGTCCAGAGATATGGAGAACTGGGTGTTGGAAAGAAGAAACCCCCACACGGGTGTCAGGTGTGTTGTAAGCAAAAGAACTCTAAAGTCACTCCAGGGTACCTGCCCTGTCCTTCCACCTGTGGGTGACCAAACTCAGTCGTAAGCCCCTGGATAGGTGAGACCCACCAGCCTTGATTTGAATACAGTAGGTGACTTCCAACAGAAGAAAACACACACATTGTGGGCCGTCCTGGTGGCACAATGGGTTAATTCTCAGCCTATGAAGCTAGCAGCAGCCATTGCAGCAAGAGTTCGATCCCCGGTCAGGGAGCTTCTCACATGGCACAGCAGACCTCTCCTGCCTACTGCTCCCCTCACCAATGTATTTCAGTGGATCTGCCTGTTCTGCTCCCTGCTCTGTCTCTGGTGAATCCTCTCACCACCCCACACCTCTGGCCTACACCCCGGTTCTTATATGCATAAATAAATAAAGCTTTAAAAAGAAGAAGAAGAAGAAAACACACCCATCGTGACACCACGCTTGCCAACCCCAACCCCGCCCTTGACCTGCCGGGTCTAAAAATGCACCGTGAGTCAAATTTCCATTGAATCGCAACTACAACTTTGATTAATGTGCCATGGCAACCAGCTGCAGGA
The DNA here is from genome assembly GCA_004024925.1 of Scalopus aquaticus. Taxonomy (NCBI): domain Eukaryota; kingdom Metazoa; phylum Chordata; class Mammalia; order Eulipotyphla; family Talpidae; genus Scalopus; species Scalopus aquaticus. Next base: position 50,427 of record PVIJ01008659.1, read on the forward strand.
TATGCTCGTGTACATTTCCATACACAGACACAAATATTTAGTTCTAAATAGAACCCTACTCTCTTATCTTTGATAGAGACCACAAGTAAATATTTCCATGAGTAATTTTTAGTACCTTTCTAACAGACGTTGCACTAGAAGGCAGAAGTCTGAAGCTCTCCCCGCCTGAGTCTTAGAGGAGATGGTCGAGGTCCTCCTCTTAGGGCTCAATATGCTCACCCCTAGAAGTGCCTATGGGGAGCCCTTCCCGCATACTGCAGGAGACAGACAACGGGGTCTACAAGAACTCGAATGTGAACCAACCTGGCCAAGAGCTCCTCAATGTGCCAAAAATCTGCCTCAACTCTACTCTATCTGGGGAAAAAGAAAAGGTCTTCCTGCCCTCCTGTAGAGTAAGATCCAAGGCTGAAATTAAGAGGGGCAGTAAACACCCCGCAACAACAGCTAGAGGTAGACAAATGCTGTCCACAGAAATCCAATGGGACCTACATGTGTAATTCAAAATTTTCTAGTTGTCACATTCAATACATTTGATTTAAGGTAATATATCTAAAATATGCTCATGTTCATGTCAACAAACAAGAAGCATAAAAATTGTGATGAGCTAGTTTGCAATCATCACCTCGTACCAAGCCTTTGAAAGCGAGTGTGTGTGTTGCTGCCAATCAGACCTCAGCGCGGTCAGGCCACGGTTCGCGTGCCCAGTAGCCTCCGCGGCTAGTGGCTACCACACTGCCCGGGCAGGAGCAGGTTTTACATAGCCTCAGGCTTCTCGCTTGGACAGTCCACTGGAAACTTCCGTAATCTGTGTGGGATGCCTCCATGTTTGGATCGGCGCTATGATCACAGAACACCTTGGGGACAGGAGGAAGCATGCAGGACTCTTACAAGCTCTCGTGTGTGTTGTCCTTCTCCTGCTCTCAAAACACAGACGTCTTGGCCTGGAGCTGGCCACCGGGAAAGAGGGGGCGCATGATGAAATTCCAGGTGTGGGAATGGTCTGAGCCATCCCTCCCTGGCCATCTTTAGCCTGCCTGGTGGCTGACTTGTCCCTGCCTCTTAAGTGGCTGCTGCTCAAAGCCCAGAGAGATGGCTGAAAACAGAGGCACACTTGTCCCTGGGTCCTGTAAGCCTGCGAGATCATTTGCATTCTGTTAACCAAATTTGCATAAAATTGGAGCCAAGAGAGCTTGGCTGGGTTTCCAGACCACACTCCTTCTCCATGCTGCTATGGCCTCCACTATTCATCATCATTCAGGAGAGTGGGAGAAGAGACAGGCCCCCAATTAGAATCAGCATAAAAATGGAATCCCCTCCCTACACTGACATGAAAATCAGTGTCCTCAGGGTACGCGCGAGTGAAGGAACTCTGAGCTGTAGCTGGCTGCTGCATCCTTTGTTATGACAAGAGTTTATTTTATTCCATGCTGACCTATGGCAGGAACACACAGTCCCAGTTGGGTTTGTAATGACCCGTGACCACAGACTCACACCTGAATGCTCAGCTTCCCGTGGGCCTCCTGGGAAACCAAACTCACTGCCCTTCATTCCAGAAAGCCGCAGGCTGTCATCGTAAAAGCAAAGTGTACCCGAAAGGACCCTTTCTCCTTGGGGCGGGGGCTTATGGGGGGAACACAAGGTGTGATCGCCAGGTACACACAGCCAGGTACACACAGCCAGGTACACACAGCCAGGTACACACAGCCCTCTCTCTTCCTTGGGGAAGACCCGGGTCTACAGATGGCTGGTGAACAAAGTAAACAAGGCAACAGAGATTACAGGCGTGGAAGGGAAAACAGAAAACAATTTGATCCTCTTTCACATTGTGTTATTTTGTCTCCACTGCCTATCTCTCTCTAGGACTATTTCCCAGACGAATTCCATTTTCATTACAAAATGGGTTCCTTGTGCCAGGGGAGACTGCAGGGCTTGTATTCTTGCCATTGTTATTTCTACTAAGGTCAGCTCAGATGGTATGTCTACGTGAGATAAATGGTTTCCTAAACAGGCTTCTCTGCATCCTGCGGCAGCCTGGGTTGCCCTGGTCATCACTTCAGCTGCCCTGATAGAAAGAGCTTCCGGGAAACTCCAGAAGAGAAGCACCAGCGTGGTGATAACGTGCCCCAAGGACTCTGTCTGGATTCAAATCCCAGCTCACCTGCCCCAGTCGCTGTCATTAGTCACCTCTCCAAGTCCCCAGGTCCTCATGGACAAGACCAAGATAAAACCGCACTTGCCTTCCCCGACTGTTGTAAGAATAAATGCACTTCTGTAGACAGAACATTTACAAAGTTTCTGGCATGGAGCACCACGCTACGAACACTTGCTAAATCTCAGATTTGCTGCCTGTCAAGTGCGCACGACCAGCTGTCCCTGCACCCTGACGGTCCATATTCATTGAGCACCTACTATGTGCTTGCCCTGTGGTAAACACTGGAAATTCAGCAGTCGTCAAATCAAACATTTGAATGCCTTTCACTGTCACCCTTGCCAGTGGCGAGAGGCGGCAGCAGTGCAGGGCAGGTGCTCAACCCTCCCATGATGGACACCTGCCTCCACTTTTCCCTCTAGCACCCCTGCCAGCACCAAGAGATGGCTGCCAGCAGGATTCCCCTCAACAAAAGATGGGGTCTTGCCACTCCCGAACCTCCACTGGTTCTCCACTGCATGAAGATCACTTTTCAGTTCCTTGAGGAGATACTCAGGACTACTGAGTCAGCCTTAACTAGGCCCCCTCCTCCACCTCCTGCATCCCACGCAACCCCTGTATTCTGGTCCTACTATCCCTGGCACCCGGTCACACCTTCACTCCTGTTTATCTGCACATGGTACAGATAAACAGGCACGATCTGACTTATCCTTCTAGACCCACAGCTCCGCTGTGATGCCAGCCTTAACTTTCTCAGTAGAACTCACAAGGCTGTAATACTTCCGTTTGCACATCTGTCCCCCAGGGACTGCCCTCCACGAGGCCAAAGACCATGTCCAGTGGCACGGAGAATGTCGCATGCAACGAGGGCCACCCTGGCTACAAACTGGAGATGTGAGGCTAATGCTCAGGGTGAGTCTTGGCGAGGTCGCCCCTCCACCAAGCCCTGGGGCCCTGCAGCAGGCACAGCCAGCCATCCTAGTGGGCAAGCAATGCCACTTGGGCAGAGGGGATGGGACAGCTACAGAACACAGCAGAAACCCCCAGAAAATAACAACATCCATATATACCTGAGTCAAGCTCCTCTGAATTCTCTAAAAAGTGTGGTAGGTCAAGAAAAGGAAAGGAAGAGGGTAGCAGATCCCCCTGGCAGTCTCTTAGCCCATTTTAATTTATTTTTTTCACATCGTATTGCTTTGCTTCCTCTCGCTCACCACATTCTGGAATGAATCACTGCACGTAAGTGGATTTTTCAGATGACTGAAGTCTAAACTTTTAAAAAATCTTAACCATTTGGAATGAAGATATTTCTGAAACTTATTACCCACTTTTCCTGACCTCGTTGACTGTTCCTATGGAAAATAACCCTGTCTTGATGACTCAGCAGCACCCTCAGAGGAAAAAGGCTGTCCGGGCCCGACCAGAGATGGTTTCAAGCGCCGGCGAGTTGCTCCTAACCCGCCCCACACAGCAGCCTCCACAGCTGCACTTTGAAGATCCTGAGCTGATGTTAATATCATTTTTATCTTCTTTACTGTCAGACTCTTAAAAAAAAATTTGTAATACTTTGCAGGCCTCTGCTGCCAACTCACTACTAATTTGCTGTCTTTGCTGTTTCTGTCTTGTGAGAAAGTATACTTCTGAAAAAAAAATTGAGTGGAAAATTATTCAGCCTTAAAAAGGCATGAAATTCTAACACCTGCTACAACATGCATGAATCCTGAAAACATTAAGTGAAAGAAGCCAGACACAGAAGGCCAAATATTGGCTGATTCCATCTCAAAGAGGTAATTAGAATAGTCAAATTGCGAGAGACAAAAAAAGGAAGAGGGGCTGGAGGAGGGAGGAGAGTTATTTAATGGCAAGAGTTCAGTTTGGGGTTATGAGAAAAAGTTCTGGACACACTGGGCCTCTCTGGTGGCGCAAAGGGTCAAGTCTCAGCACTATGAAGCTATCTACAGACACTGCAGCACGAGTTCGATCCCCAGCCCAGGAGCTGACCCACATGGCACAGCAGACCTCTCCTGCATCTCTGCTGCTCCCCACTCTGTCTCTGGTGAATCCTCTCACCACCCCATACCGCTGGCCTACACCCCCGTTCTTATATGCATAAATAAATAAATCTTAAAAAAAAAAGTTCTGAACACAGATGGGGGTGATGTGCTTAATGCCACTGAAGTTAAAAAATAATTAAAATGGTAAATTTTATGGTATGTATATGGTATACTGTGTGTGTGTGTGTGTGTCTGTGTGTGTGTCTGTGTCTATGTGGTTTTTTGTTTTGTTTTTGTTTTTATGTACTCTGTTATGTACTCTGGTCAAGCTCTTCCAGGCACTGGGTGTGAACTCTGTGACATCTTTCTGCATGGCAGGGGTTGAAATGACTTGCTACTTTTCAGTAGTGTTTGGAGTCATCCTCAGTGCTAAACAGAGATCTCTGGAGGTGTTAATAATCCCGCAGTCACAAAGGCCTCTCCTTCACAAATGACATTTTTTTATTTATATCGGCTCAATGAGACTCCTGCAAAGATTTCTTTCTTCCAAATTTGAGTGACTTTTCTGCACATGAACTGGTGATGTGGGTGCTTTTCATGTATCATGAATTGTCGCAGGGAAACAGGGAGATAAAAGACAGAGCCTTTGCCTCTTCACACTGGAAACTGGGGTCTGGGGCACAGAATCTCAATCAAGCCCTCCCCAGTCCTGAGGTCTGTCCCTGTGACTAAGAGGTCACACACAAAACTGCTACAGAACAAAGATCCCAATAATCTGAAGTCACTGGGATTGTAGGGATTTGTAAAAATACATAAGGCAGCCTTTTAAATATTATGCGGTGGAGCTAAAGCTTATAAATTAAACACTATAGGTTATATTAGACCGACATTCTTTAAACAGTCTGGTTCCTAAAAGAGAGAGGAAATCATTGGTGGCATGTTCAGTTCAACGATTGAAGCCTGGTTTAGCCTGGTGCTGAGTTCTGTCTCGCTTAATGAAAGGTCACTATTGTCCCCCTGCCTGAATAAGAATTTCCCTTCCTTTTTTGCTTCCTTATGAAATGCCATGAAGCTCTAAATACCATGAAACTCTACTCTAAAAGTTCTAACATGTTGGGCAGAGAAGAAATGTTTCATTTCATTTTTTTATTTATATAGGCTCTATGAAACTCCCGTAAAGATTTCTTTCTTCTGAATTTGAGTGACTTTTCTGCACATGAACTTCATTAGCTGAATGTTGCAGCTATATGTGTTTAATAACACAGGGAGAGATATAAAATAAGAAAGCAGGGTAAAAGAGAGATGAGTTTAATAAGGAAACTCTTAACGAGTTTCCTACCTTGTCAGAATTTAGCGTTTAAGTTTCTTTTAAGAAAGCAGTTTCCTGGTGTTAGCTGAAGCTCCCTGGCGCTGCAGAGCGACACGGCAGCATCCTGTTCAAATGTTATTATGCAAACACAGCGCTGTTCTAGGGCAAATGTATCCAAATTAACCTGAGGGGGATGGATAACACTCTCCCTTAATAGCAGTGGCTGCTGAAGGTGGGTTTGTTTATGAGTAGAACAAGATTTACAGCTAAATATAAAAACAGATACATCATCATCTTGTAAACTTGAGTCACATGTCATTCCACTGCTGGACTTTGGAAAAATCACTAAGTCATGCTTAAAATAAAAACAGCGAAGGCTGAGGATCCCACCAGAGGTAAAACCGCAGACGGCTCTGGCTCGCACCTTTTTATTAAGGCATCTTAGGATTGGCCGATGAGCTCAGTCCTTTTAAATCAGGAAAGCACCCTGGGTTTGTTATTCCAACACAGCTGACCCTGGAAGGCTTTCTGAATCAGGTGTCTGGTCCTGGTATGAAGCAGTGATTATTAGTCATCTTCCAAAGGCCGTTTATAAACCATCGCCATCAAACAGGAGAGAGATGGAAAGGAAATCAATCTCTCTCTCTCAGTTTCTCTCTCCCCATGAAAGAACGTTTTAAAATCAATGTTACGAAAGATTTCACCTCCTAATTACTAAAATGGAGACTACAGCTTCCTAAAGACACAAAAGCAAGCAAAAAATCAAAACCAATTGCTATTTTTTAATGCTTCTGTTTTAATTTTTTTTTTAAATTTCTTTGGGTTTTCAGAAGACGTCCATCACCATACGGATTGCCCGAAAAGGTTCTGGTTTTGCCTTTTACTGGACATCCTTACTCGTCTTTGCAGAACCTCTGTTTCTTCATCTATAATCCCACTTCCTACCCTCTGGGGGAGGTGACAGGGGTTAAATAATCTATCTGTGAATGTCTTAAAGCCAGGGTCTGACACAAATTCGGATTCAGTGAATGCTACTTTCCTTCCTTCCTCTTGACTTTCAATGACTGAGGCCAATGAGCAATGTTATGATTAATGTACGCGGGAGAAATTAAAAAAACAGTAGGGATGAGAGGGAAATGCCTCAAATATCACAGCCAAAAATACAGAAGTCTTCTTTATTTTTACATATGTGTGGCGAACCATCCAAAACTGACATATAGTTTTCAATGAGTTATAATAGACATATATTAATTTTAAGGTAGAACATTATGTTTTCAGTTCTCAATAAATAAAGGTCATTTAACCACCTCTGTGTCACTGGAAAAACCTCAAAGACTGACATGAGACGCTGCTATTGTCCCATCAGCCAATGTATGTGTGGCAAGACCCTGCTTTTCGTACACTGGAATATATTGTTATTTCCCTGTTTACTTTTCTGACTTCCCCACCATACTGAATTCACCAAGGTCTGAGAAACTGCCTTTGCCATATTTTCTGTTATAGGGTGGCGAGCGAAGGAAGTTAAACTCAGAGTCACCACCCTTTAAACAATGCCGAAATCCTACTGATAAAGGCGCCACAGTATCAATAACATTCAATAAACACTCCACTTACCAAATTTTCTTGGTTATCTGAAGAGTGGAGGCCAACCTTCAAGTCAATAAAATCATGGAAGGCTACTAGAAACGACCCTCTGTGTTCACAGAATTCCACCTGCCCAGGCTAGAGGGTCTGCTTTCCAGAACCTTCCTGGACAGCACTCACAGCTCACGCCACGGCCCTACAGGAGGAGGTCCTTACACAAGTCCACACCCAGCTCACAAGCACACTCCCAGGGCGTTAAGTGCATGTGGGAGTCGTAATCATGAAATACACGCAGGTGAAGCTGAAACCAAGAGGAAAACCAAGCTGAAACAAAACACTCCATTTTAATTTTCCTGAAGATTGTAGAGACAGAAGGCATTCAAGGACACTACTTTATCAGTCTTGAAAATTAGATACACCTGATTAAGTTTCAATTGAGGAATTTGGTGTCCTCATGAAAACATACCCAGTACAAAGAATATCTGCTGGAGCCTGAGAAAGAATTTCTGATCTCCATGCTTACCAGTCCTCACGGAACCAAAGTCTTCTCCTTCACATGGGAATAAAGAAATAATGAAAAGAGTGTGGGGTGATGAGGTCAGAGAGAAGTAGGAAGGTAACACCTGCCTTGCCTCAGGTTGTCATGTAGTCTGAATGAACCAACAGTTAAGGAATTCTTCCAGAAACTCAAAAATCCTCCACCAGGGATTTAAATTTTTGCCTTTAATTTTTTTACCTCGACAAAAATGCTATGAAAACTGCCCTTCAAATGTACTTTTCTCTGTCATCCATGAAGATTCATTGCGATGCGAATTTTGACAAAATTAGGTTTTTAATCAGGCGGTATTCATTTAAGAACATGAAAATCAGAAATAAAATAGTCCTACAGGACCAGAACAACGACCAGGTTTTCAAAGTGATTACAGAAAAGACTACAGTAATTGAAGGAGGAATGAGCAGTGTTTTGAAACATTCGGCCAATCAGTCCATCTTCCTAAAAATCTCTCCATTCGAGCACCTAATCACTCAGCAAAGCTGTCAACTTCTTGCCCCACGATTCTCTAGTCAGCCAGGAGGTCTATGGCTCATTTACTAATTCTCCCCAGTCTCAGTGATAGAAGAGGCACCAGACAGACCTTTCTGGAAGAACTCCTTCCTGGTGCTATATCTCCAGCGTCACCCTTCTGGTTCACCCACTGGCTCTCCTCACTCCTCAGTTCTCACAACTCACCACACGTGCTTTCGCCTCTGGCCATTGTTCTAGATGCTGTGGTGGCTGGCCCCGCTCTTCCCCCTTCGCTAGGTTAATCCCATGTCCTCCACATACTCCAGCCCTAGTACGCTGCCTGCTTCTCTCCAAGCGCTGCCCAAGCTCTGCTGCTGTTTCGTGATCTCCACCCAGACTGCAAACCACGTCTATTTGTCTATTCGGTTCCCACTTCCCCAAGGCCTGGCCCAAGGCATGTGTTCAATTTAAAAAAAAAAAAGTCTAGAATAAGTGAATAGATCCATCTTCTGCCTGCTTGAATGGCATGACCCAGTGGGGGCGGGGAGAGCCAATTATTCACTAGAAAACACAGCAACACAAGTGGGCCCTAAGACTCAGAACAAGCAACTCCTTTCCAGTATATACAGCTGAGCCAAACAGGTAGGAAGGCTTGAAGGAAGAATGGGGTGTCTCAAGTCCTATCAAATTCCCCCAAGCCTCCATATTGTAAAACCACTAATTGACCCATTGGTCACGCCTTTTCAATACCCCTCACAAAAGGTATTTTGAAATTCCATGTGACATGTACTTTCATCGGTTAATTTTTAATTGAGTCAAATATTAAAGGCTCACATTAACCAGACAAAGCGTGTTTAGCTACAGATCTGCAGTGACAGCTTGTGTTATTCTCACACACAGGCCAAGCATGAAATAGAAAACTAATAACCCCTTCACTGTATTCTCAAAGTATCATTTATGGGAAAGAAAACTACATTCAAAGGAAACTTGTGCAATGTCTGTCATTTTCCCCCCCAGCCGCAAGCTGTTACAAAGCGGGGAAGCTCATTTTCTCACGGCTACGGACAAGCTCAAGAATTCCAGTGTCACTGGATGTATTCATTAAGAAGGAATCTGGCACTGGCACAGGGACGGGTACTTTGGAAAACAGGCCAGTTATCTGGGTGTCCTTTATAATGTCAAGTTTCTGAATTCACTCACAGATAAGCCACTTGCAGAGGGTCTGGCAGTGGTAGCGTAACGCGCAGATGGTCACTGAAGAAATGAGCGGGAGGATGGGAGAGGGAATGAATTTGCTTGTGGTTTCATTCATGGGGACAAAGCTGGAAGCTGACACATCCCTCTTTTGAAAAAGCCCCTGGAGAAGTATGGTCAAGCTTCATTACAAGTAAACAAATCACACAATCTTGCTCAAACAGAGCAATGATGCTTGGAGTCTGCTTCATGCCAAGGCATGAGGATTCTCAAAATACAAATTCCACCAGTTCTTCAAACCACAGCAAGGCTCGCCTCACCAGAACAGGGGCACTTAGCCCAAAGCTGCCAGCCAGAGGCTTTCTCCAGGGCTCCGCCCCAGAGGACTTCTTGTTCAGTTCGGGAGAAATGAAATCACACGCCTCCCACCTCTGGGGGCGCTGAGCTATGCTGACATCCACCTTCAATGGGTCCCTTGTTTTTATGGGAGCAGAACCAACGGCTCATTGATCCCTGACTTCTGCGCGGGACTTCTTTTGTATGTGAGCCACAACACTGAAGAGAGGGCCAACTTGCCTTGCTGCCACTGTGAAAACCTCGGATTTGCTCTGACATCTTGTATGAGAAAGTCTGGGTCTCCCTGGTGGCCTAGGGGTTAAGTCTCTGCACTATCACTGCCCCGGCCTGAGTTCGATCCCCGGCCAGGAGCTAACCCATACATTGGCACAGCAGACCTCTCCTGTCTCACCCGCTGCTCCCCTCAGCAGTGTATTTGTCGATCCACCTGTTCTTCTCCCCACTCTGTCTCTGGTGAATCCTCTCACCCTAGGCACCTCTGGCCGACACCCCAGTTCTTCTATGCATAAATAAGTAAATCTTTAAAAAGGAAAAGTAATAAATGTCCGACTTCAAAACACTTACAGTCTGGCTGCGCTTGAGATATGAACACAAGGACTGAGCAACCTGCACATGTATGTAGCGTGTGTGGCACAGAAATGGAGGTGGTTCCATGTCAATGAAGATGGTAAAAGCAAAACACTTCCTGGGTATTTTTCTTTTTTCATTTGATGTGAATACTACACACTAAATTGGGATGGGACATTTGAAACACACCCCGCCCCCATAGATAAAGGGAGCAGGAGAACCATTAGTTGGCCAAGGTAAGTCAGAAGTTTAATGTGCCACTAACATAATCATTTATTTAGATTATTCAATAAGTAACCACTGTGAGTGCCTACTAACTAAGGCAGGTATCAGGTTAAATTCAACAAGAGCAACATTTTATTATATGAGGAATTCCCATGAAAGAGAAGGTCTCGATTTTTTAAGACCTAAAGCCACAAAAGGAAGATACTGTTAGATACCGGAACACGCACTTGACTAAGTTGAATTAATTTTTAAGTTGAATTAACTTTAGGCAAATTGGAGGCGCAGAGGCAAGCTCTGAACTGTCACACTCGAAGTTAATCACCTTAATCCAGCCACAAGATTCTAGAAGGGACTTTTGGGGCAAGGTGGTGTCCGACAAAGGCAGTAATCAAAAGAAGAATCAGGAGTGAAGTTAAGATCACTTTTAGAAATGAAAGAAGAAAATGGGAACTCAATATGGTTTGGGGGTTTACTGCCTTCTAGCCCTACCATCTCTCTTGCTCCTGGTCCTTCTGATGGTTATTCCAACTGGCTATCCTACTGAAAGCTCAAGTTGAAAATACCCAAAATTTATTTCATCACATTTCCCCCACCAAACAGTAATTGCTCTCATCTTTCCTTCTCTTAAGAATGGTATCTTTTTTTTAAGCAGTTGGGTTTCTACCCTGAATCCTCTGCTTCTTGCCCTCCCTCATTCCTCACATTCAACCAGTTGTCACATCTTCGATGCTGCTTCTGCGGCTCCCCCACCCCTGTCCCATCTTTGGCATTCCATCCTCCACCGCCAGCCTTCAGACCTCCTACCTGGTCTGTCCAACCTCTATCTTCCACAAGCCCACACCTCCCGCCTTGTCTCCTGACCCTTTCAACACCCTTTTGAAGTTAAATAAAAACTTCTGCACTTTGAACCCCCTTTTACCTCATGAGAGCTCTCAAAGCCCCAGTTAATCAGACCCCATAATTCCCCAAGCACACCTCATATATTCTGCCTCTTTGATTCCTCTAGTTCTAGTTACCTAGTTGGCACCACCTCCATTTCTGTGCCCACACACGCTACATACATGTGCAGGTTGCTCAGTCCTTGCGTTCATATCTCAAGCGCAGCCAGACTGTAAGTGTTTTGAAGTGGGACATTTATTACTTTTCCTTTTTAAAGATTTACTTATTTATGCATAGAAGAACTGGGGTGTCGGCCAGAGGTGCCTAGGGTGAGAGGATTCACCAGAGACTAGGTACCTAGTTACCTCTCCCCTCATCTCCTACCTGTTCTCCAAACCTTACATTTATCTCCTGCATCAAATGCTTCCAGACTGGATCTCTCCATTCACAGAGGAGAATCAAGGGTTATAGAAATCACATCCTCAACTTAGTCTGACTACCAATTGACTAGTCTCTTAAAGGCAAAAGTCACCCTACACATTTTTCACTCAACTAAAATAACTAGCATAGGACTTTGCACATACTAGGTCCTCAACAAATGTTTTTCAATGAAAAAAAGTTAGTGCTTGCTGTACCATATAATCCTTTCATTTCCATCACTGCCCTGGTTTTATGAACAAGTGCTCATTTTCCTTGATTGACTTCAAATTGTTTTTTCTTTATACTGTCACTTTAATGTTTCGTAAATAGCTCTGCCTCATTGTCCTTATAATTGTTATAAAACGGCTCAAAACCACCTCTAAAAAGTTTTCAATGTTTTTTTTTTTAAAAAAAAAAAAAGATGCTGGCAGAAATCCATAAAGGAAAAGGCTAAGAGATAGTCTTGAAATTTTAGACTCACAAGTGCCAACACTGGCATCCTTTATAAACTTGATTTTTATTTGAGATTTAAAAAGTCAATATTGGGCCTCCCTGGTGGCACAATGGGTTAAGTCACAGCACTATGAAGCTTCCAGAGCCACTGCAGCATGAGTTCGATCCCCAGCCAGGGAGCTGACCCACATGGTACAGCAGACCTCTCCTGTCCTTCCCACTGCTCCCCTCAGCAGAGTATTTCAGAAGATCTGCCTGTTCTGCTCCCCACTCTGTCTCTGGTGAATCTTCTCACCACCCCCATACCTCTAGCCTACACCCCAACTTGTATGCATAAATAGACAAATCTTTTTTTAAAAATTAAAAAGTCAATATCTAAAACTGATATATGACTAGTAATTAATTTTATTCCTAACCTAATTGTAAGAATGTGATCTATAGAGCAAATAGGCACTAAGATAAAAACTAAAGATTCCCCCCCTACCCTCTTAGAGAATTCTAATGCAGCCAAGTGGACTACTTGGCTACAACTCAAGTTCAGAGTTAATACATAGACATAACAGGAGAAAACTTAGTTATCTGCAAAAAAAGAGTTAGAAGAAGTCAAGATAAGATGACCTGCAACACTGGCCCCTTGCTTGGTGACCCCAAGCATTAAAGGCTGTAAACGCTCTGCACTCTTTCTCAGCTTAGAAAAAGATAGTTTAAAATAGAGAATTACAGTAATTGGAATTGTCATGAGAAAGATGTATTGGTCTCAATGGAAAAATCTCCCTTGAAAAATTAAAAGCTTCACTTGACACAGTGGGTCCTTGGGTTGTTTTCAGGAGACAATAAAGAAGAGAGTGGAGCTGGTCATAAGCTTCTGACTCATTACACGGAAACCCCAGAGAGCCAATGAGCTGATTATTAACTAAAAACGGAATATGTCTCTACCCCTGGAATCCTGAAGGCAAAACAAGGAGCAGCGTGGAAACACAAATTTTCCAAATAAAGAAATTACCGGCCAAGCTTGAACAACACATAAGAAAGGTGTATGCCGTCGAGAACCTTCTCGGAGGCTCTGGTCATCGCCCAGGAAAATCACCCCAGGAGTTCTTAATCTATTGCTACAAGAGGCCACACAGCATGTTGGGGAGATTCCCTTTCTGACATGTATAAAGGGCATTTGGGGAAGTAGTCATCAGAATAAGCTATTTTAGTTAGTTGGGTCAAAACTCATCTAAGGTTAAAGTAGAACCTCCACCCAAATCTCCCACTGCAGAGATCAGAGCAAGTAAAATTGCTGCCAGCACACCCTCTTTACCCCCGCACTGGGCTGGAATTTATGGTCTCCCGAGGGAAGCACGGTGTCTGCTGTTCTCTGCCCTGTTGCCTGTAGCGAAGCTGGGGGCAGGCCCCGATTCTGCTCCCTCGGGCTGGCGTCTGAGCATAATGCTATTTCCTTCAGCTAATGAGGAGCTACCCTGAAGAGATCTCCCTGTGATGGGGTGACTGGGCAGAGAGGGGCCGGGTGTGGGGCGTGGGGTGCATCCCGATGAGAAAGCCTGAAAAGCTTTGGAGAGCTAGGAATAACCATTCAATCATCATTCTCGCTGAAGGAGGACAGCTGGGTTTATTTGGCAAATAAAGAGCAGAGAAAGAGTGTTGGCAGGAAAGAATGGAGCAGATAGCAGAGCAAGAGGCAACCTCCAAAAATAGTTTGAAAAATGAAAATGGCTTTGTTGTCATTTCAAAAGTTTTACAACCTCCGTGGAGAGAACAAGGACCACGAGTTCGAGCCCTTGGACAGTAAACACCTGCTCTGCGGGCGAGGCGGCCGGCTGCCTGCAAACAGTGCTGCCCAAGAGCAGCCTCTTAATAACAGAATGGTGCTACCACCTAAAACCACACCAAAACAAAAACTTTTTTTTCTCTCCCAAAGAAAGAGCCTCTGCTCTGGTTCAAAATCGACTTGTCTTTTTATGCCTCCAAGGATGACTTCAGAAAGACACTTCTTCAAACCTGCCTCTTCGGAATCATCACCATCCGAGCCTTGATTGTTTTTGACTTAAAGAAAAAAAAGTCATTAAATACTAATTTAGAAACTGTAGGCTAGTGTTTATTAAGTCTTCTTAATATATATAATGAGGGCTTCACGGGTAAACATTTCACGAGGGAACTCCCCGTGCCTTTTCAGTTCTCTTAAGCGAGTGACTAGGTTGTATGGGATTTTTAAAAACCATCTGCATGGCCCCTCCTAGCCCCCTGAAGCAGGCGGTATGGTTAGAAATAAGTTTTCTAGACCAAGATTCAAGCACATTCGAAATTACATAGACTTAGTTCTTTTTCCTTCTTAGTTTCCTTCTTAGTTTTTTTCCTTCTAAGGCTGAGAGTCGAGGGTGACGCTTACCAGTGTGGGAGCTCTGAGGTTAGTAAGCCACGCACAGCGCCAGCCCACGAGGTCATTCAGGGCAGGGGAGAGCGTTCCTTCCTGTGCCCCCAACCTCACCCAAGGCGACACATCTAAGATCTGCAATCGTGTCTATCACGCCAATAACCATGTCAGCCATCGGTGCTCGACCCCGCTAATCCCATCTACATATCAACCATAAACTGTGTTTGAATCAAACCACGAGACATGAAAGAGAATCTGGGCAGCAAAGTGTGTTCGTGGAGTGATCCCCTGTTTGGGGTCAGGGGAAAGGGTGACCAGATTTCAAGGTGACTGCCATACCTGCATTAAGATATCGGGTTACTTGAAAAAAGCTGAACGGAACCTTTGAATCTCAAATATGATATAATTCTGGAGGGGAAAAAACTTCTCTACTAGTCCACTACAGAGACCGAGTTGTTTTTCTAACACAGATGCACTTGTGCAGAAATGCCTCTCTGCTCAACTATTTTGAAGACACGATGAGTGACCTCAGACAGAGGTGTGGGGTGTGCTGGGTGGGAGAAACTATGTACACACACAGCACCCACAAACCTGCTTTGTGAGTGATTGAAAGCCAAAGTCTGGCTATGACTTGAGTAAACTGGGAAAAACTATGAGTTTGGCTTTAAGAAAATCTGTGGTTTTCGTTACCTGCTATTGCAGTGTGTTCTAATGACTCTAAAGCTACCTGAAATGGAGCAGTTCCATTGGGGATTGCTAAAAAGATCAATCAGTTCTCACTAGACAGCACAGACACCCTCCAAAAACCCAGGCTTTCAACAGAAATTAAACAACAACCACGGCCCCGAGACAGAAAAGAGAACTGAGTCAAGTATAACATTATACCAAGGTCCAGAGCTGAAATCACTCAAAGCACATGACTTACCATGCTGGGAGCGATGATGTATTTTTTTTTTTTTTTACAAACTAAATAATTGAAAGGGGCCATGTGACTCTTAGCAAGCAGAAAGATGCACTTTCCCAAGGAAAGTTCATCACTAAATATATTATTGAAGACTCGATCATCTTCAGGCTATTTTTAATCCTGTCACTTTGCTGCCAAAATTGGCCATAAGCAGCTGACCCTCAGCCACTCGAAGGGATGATGCCCGTTCTCAAGTATTGGGTACACTCACTAGACCCTGCTACTGCTTTCCAGTTCATCAGATGTTTTGCTGGAGGTGGACGACGTACTCTGCACAGAAAAGAGAAACTACGTGCTGACCAACTAATAAAAGGGAAGCTAACCTCCGCTGGATGTGGAGAAGCAAGTTCCTCTCTTCCTAAACCACAATGACCAAAAGACAAAAAAAGGGCCTGATCACCATCTTATCAACAGAATGAAGTCAGACGATGTGCTGGCCATAGGCAGCTCATTCTGCCTTCCCATTCTTCACCTCATTCTCTTCTAAGATTGAAATTAAACGTCGTCACATTTCTGTCTGGAGAGTTGGATCAATTTTCACTCCCCACCAACTTGCCCAGATCCCAGCCCTTTGCCTGTAAGTGTTGCTTTGTCTTGAAAGCAGTCTTAGGGCCACTAAACTCATCTCCAGAATTTAAACTGTGTTCAAGGGGCGGGGGGTGGGGAGAATAACCAAAAGAGCTGTTAAAAGAGCCAAACCTCCACCTTTACTGGGTGTGAACAAGCTCCCTGACTTTAATAGGGTCAATGATGCCAACACCCATGGAATAGCTACCACTGAACAGTCTAGAGAAAATGAGCCTGACAACCATTTATCTCCCAGCTCTTTCATTCCCATCTATGTCTTCTGAGGGTCAGATCACTCAAGAGGACTGCTGGGAAATAGACAATATTCCAGGTAATGCCACAGTGCTCTGGGGCCTTTGTAGAAGGGGTTCATCGAGATTGTCACTTTCCCTAAAAAGATGACCCCGGAATCAAAGGAGAGGTTGAAAGCCAGCATCTCTCATGGCCAAGTGCACGAACACTTGCAGACCTGAGGGATACCAGCTCCTGACTCAGAAGCTCTGCGGAAGGGCCTGAGAATCTGCACTTCTGAGAAGCTTCCTGGTGATGCCAGAGCTGCTGCAGGTCTGGAAGTCACCCTGGCAGCAGCAGGGTCTTAGCCGCTTCCCAGAACCACAGCTCTCTCCCTTGCCGCTCTCTCGGTCCTGCCTCTCCCCCATTGCCACACAATGCCTTATTCAGCCTTAGGAAGAAAGCCACGCTCCACTCAGCACCCAATTTCTTCTTTACTCTTTATTTAATTTGTGGGCTTCTAGGACCATCTCTGAGATGTTTATTATATTCCAAGGGCCTGCTTTCTCCAAGTTACAGAACATAGAAGGCAAACCGCTTCCTTCAACCTCAGAAGGTTTTGTGATTTTGCAGCAGCAACAGCAAAATAAATAAGTAAAATACAGAGTGACTTCAAGCTTAAAGCCCCCATTAGTCTATATATTCAGGAAGAAGCTGACCCGCTGCATTCTCAAAATAGTATAAGTCGAAATCAAATGTGACGAGAACATGTTAGTTCTCTTCTGACAGTGTTGTTAGCAACACTTTACACCGCCAGACACAATAGCGTATTAAAGACACAGCAGTGACTGGAGCAAGTTTCAGAGAAAACCTGTGTGTATATCAAATGCCTAAAACACGCATGTAGGTTAATCACAATGCATACTCAAAATGACAGGCAAACCACGTATAACTCAAATATCTGCACTTTCATTCCAAAGTGTACCCTTAGGATCACATTTCCTGCTGAATACTTCCCCCTCTCCAAATTCCTTTGTTTTCCTATATTGGTATCCATCTATAGCTGCTCTGAAAATGACTACACATTTTACCATGGGCCATTTCTGCTTCTATATGATTTATTTTTACTAGAAGAGGTCTGGTCAAAAAAATGTTATCAGGTTCTACAGTATGTCATTGTGGTTTAGCATCATAAAATGTAGCTTGTACATTTATCAACCTCAGATACCTGTTGACCACAAAGAAAGGCTCTAGTATGAAAACTTTGTTTTGAAGGGAGGAAAAAGCAAGCTTGCACTTAAAAAGGAGCCTCGTTTGTATACGGATGTTGATATACTACATCTCAACAACACGATCAAGTCACACCTTGATTTCTATCATAAACATATGTCTCCGTTTCCCATCTTTCTATTAAATTAGTTGGTGCATGAGAGTTACTCCTTGTAATTCTTTCAACTAGAAAGGAAGCTGATACTCCTTTTTTCATAAAAATATGAAGTAGTAAAACTGCTAAATCAGTTTTACTTTAATTTTAAAATGAGCCTTTTGGAGTCCGGAAGTCCCTAAAATAAACCACCTACTTAACCAAACATTGAACAAAAATATTCTTTTTACTCTTTTGTAAATTCTTCCAGAATTACTAAACATTCTATCATATGGGGTCTCAAAAAACAAACAATTCACAAAGAGCATTTCAATTTTAGACACTTTGGCCTAATAGGATCAGATGTTCACGTCAGTCTATTTTTCTAGGCCTTTCCCCTGTTGGCCCCTTAATAGCAGCACACTTTGTATACCACAGTCAAATGCATAACGTGCATTTGACATCTACCCACTTGCAGTCATTTCGAGGTTTTCTGCTCCTGGTAGGTCCTTTAGAATAATGTTAATAATTCTCTCCAGACACTATAAATGAAGGCACTAAATTGCATCCTTTTTCTCCTTCTGCTTCAAACTAAAACATTAGATCAGAATGAGTCCCCTTTCACCTTTGCATCCCTGAGTGACCTTAGAAGGTGTGTCTGTTACAATTCTCAGCAGTCGTAGTCCTGTCACACCCCCCCCTAGAAAACCACGCACAAAACAGAACCTCACCACCGCGTGGCAAAACAGAACCTCACCACCGCGTGACCAGAGCTCTATCTAGCCCGGAACCAGAAAAGAATCGTCTCACGCAGGTTCTTTAAAATTCCCGGCATCAATCACTCCGACAAGAGTGAGGGCACAAGCAAATCTACAGTCAAGAATCAGTTCTTCTCTACTTTCTACAGATACCGCAGATTCAACTTTTTTTTCAGCAAAGGAGGCCACAAGATGGTGCGATTCAAGGTAGTAACGGAGGCTCAGGTCCCAGCAAACTTTTAAATGATACACCAGGTATAGAAACAACAGAGTATGCAGCGCATGCTACTTCTGTCACCAAGGAGCGACAGGAAAGCAACCTGGGCAGAATATTCTTCGAGACCCCGGCATGCATCCACTCGTGGCAG
The DNA here is from genome assembly GCA_004024925.1 of Scalopus aquaticus. Lineage (NCBI taxonomy): Eukaryota > Metazoa > Chordata > Mammalia > Eulipotyphla > Talpidae > Scalopus > Scalopus aquaticus. The sequence goes on from PVIJ01008659.1 coordinate 69,192, forward strand.
GGTCATCCCGAGATTTCTGCCAAGTCAACTCACTTCTTTACAAACACAGTTAACTGTCCAGGGAATGGGGCGACCTTGATTTTCCTCTTTGGGTAAACTTTACCAGGTGAGGTGGAAAGGGCCTTTGGTCCTCTGACAGAGTCTGTTTTTCCAACTGCGTGGTTCTTAAATTTTAGCACAAAGAATCCCCCAGGGAGCTTGTTTAGAAGACAGGCTGCTGGGGGACAGTCGTCCCTGAAATCTCTGACTTCAGCAGCTACTCAGGCAGGCCAGGGACTGGGGGGGCTCCCTGGACCACCAGTTTGAGAAACCCTGAAGGGTACCATTTATCCCAGGATGCGACTAGGGAGCAAATGCTGGATCTTTGACCCCCAACGGCGGGGAAGCAAGAAAACTATTTTGGGGCAGCAAGAATGACCCACGGCGATAGGATCGTAAGGAGATGCTTTGGACCGGGAAGAGAGGAAACACCACCCCTGATTTTATTTCCCGGGCTACTCTGGACGCACACGCCCACCGCCAACCCCACCACCCGTCTCGCGCCCAGAAAGGTCCAGACTGACGTCCAGCCCAGGCTGCCGCCCAACCGGATGTGCACCTACCCAGCCTCCGTTATCCTGGATCCAGGTGTGCAGGTGCCGGTTCAGGTACTCGGTCATCCACAGCGCGATGCTGTCCACCAGGGGCGACATCTCCCGGTTCACGCTCTCCACACACATGACCCCACCGAACTCAAAGAAGGCCACAATCCTCCCCCAGTTCACCCCATCCCTGAAGAGCTCCTCCACCACCGTGGCAAAGCGTCCCCTCGCGGTGAACGGCGTCAGGTGCAGCTGGCTGGACATCTCGGCGAAGTCGCGGCGGTAGCGACGGGAGAAGTCATCGCCGGCCTGGCGCAGGGCCAGGTGAACCACAGGTGGCACCGGGCTGAGCGCGGGCCCCGCGGCGGCAGCGGGGGCGGCCGGGGGCGGCAGCGGCGAGGTCCTGGCGGGCGTGGGCGGGCGCCCCGGCTGGGAGGAGAAGATGCCCGGTGCGGGGGCGGCCCCCGGGGACGCGGCGCCCCCATCTCCGGCATCCCACTCGTAGCCCCTCTGCGACAGCTTATAGTGGATGTACTTCATCACTATCTCCCGGTTATCGTACCCTGTTCTCCCAGCGTGCGCCATCCTGCCCCGAGGAAGAGCAGAGCAGCCGGGTACCAGCAGCGCCTCTCGCCCCCGCTCCCGCCCCACGGCCCCGAAAGAAAAAAGAATGGTTATAATCCAGCTATTTTATTGGATGTGCTTTGCATTCTTGGATGAGGGGGTGTCTTCAGTCACGCGGAACACTTGATTCTGGTGTTTCCCTCTTGGCATGAGATGCAGGAAATTTTTATTTAAATTCCTTGCGGATCTTTATTTCATGAGGCACATTACTATTAAGTACTGTTAATATCACTCTACTTCCTCCGTGATGCTGAAAGGTTAAAAGAAACACCAGTAAGTCAAAATCAGGTGCGTTTTCCCTTACAGGCTGGGGGGAAGCGAGACACACACACTATAAGTTACACGATTAAAGAGAATGTATTAGACTGCCTGGAAATATAACTTATTCGAGCGCACTTAAAGTTAAAATCGCAAATGTTTCCATTGAAAGTTACATAAAACCAATTTCCTGTGCAAAGAACTTACTTGTATTTTTTAGGGACAGCATGATCCTCTGTCAAGTTTCCTTTTTTTTTGGAAAGCAAAACAAATGCATAAGGCAAAAATTCCACCAGTCTTCAAAACTCCGGTTATAGCTGCTTTGAAACTTCCAAATGAACCGGGATGGGGGGGCGGGGGAGTAAAAATAAGGAGAATTTCCAGATTGCTGGCCAGACTTCTCCGTCACAGAAATGTCAATCCGTAGGAATCCCAACCGGAGATCTCAAGAGCACGAGGGGGTAAAAGGCAGCGGCGGCAGCAGATGAATTACAATTTTCAGTCCAGTATTTGCAGAAGTCCTGTGATTTTCGCTCTCTCGGCAATTTACACACGCACGCACACGCGCGGGCACAGACATGGATCTGTCCACGGGACCGCTTCACGCCTCCACGGGAGAGAGACAGGGACGCGGGCCGGGGAACCAGCCGGGGACGGGGGCAGGAATCCTCTTCTGATCAAACTCCGAACGGCAAATGCCTTTTCCGAAAAGCTGCTGGATAAATGAAGGCAGGACGCGCCCGGCCCGCGGGTGCAGAGCGCGAGAAGCCCGCGCTGTGTGTGGTGCGGCGAGGGGTGGGGAGAAGGAGGTGGTGGGGGAGGGTTTTATTTTTTCCCTCTTTTCCTAAAAAGGATGACGGCTACGAAGTTCTCCCCCCTGGACCCCCTCTTCCGCTGCACCCCACCGGCGCACCCCGCCTCCGGGCTGGCTGCGCACCCTTTCTCCTCCTCCGGCTCCTGCGCCGTGGCGCTGGCGGCCGCCGCCTCCCCCGCGCTCCCGCCGCGCAGCCCGCTCCGGGCGATGACGGCCGCGCCGGCGGGGAGGGCCCGGCGCCCGGCACCTTCGCTGGCAGCGGCGGCGGCTGGGGGGAAACCGAGAGCGGCGGGCGGGAGCGCGCGGGCGCGGGCGGGGGCGGGCGCGGGGGCGGGGAGGAAGGGGGCGGGCGCGGGGCGGGGGGGGCCTGGGCTCTTACTTCATTCTCCTCTAACCGCCCGGTTTCCTGTCGTACGTCACACGGTTCATTCAAAAAAAGAAGAAAGAAAGAGCCCTCCTCGGAGCCGCCCAGCCGCCCCCCTCCGCCCCGCTCCCCTTCCCCGGTTAAAGGAGCCGCGGCCGGGCCGGGAGTGGCGCGCCCCGCCGGGGACACATGGCGCGCGGGGCCAGGGCTGGCGCGGGCGCGCCCGGACGGTCCCCCGCCCGCCGGGCCCGGGCGGTGGGTGGCGCGCTCGGCGCAGGCCTCCCGCGCGGCTGCGGCGCGGTGGGTGTGCGAGGGGCCGCCTCCGGCCTGCGGCGGGCCCGGCGCGCGCTCGGGGGCAGCGAGGGCCGGGGCGCCCGGGGAGCCGCGCGCGGCCGGGCGGGCAGCCGCATGGTGGGCGCCGCGAGAAAGCCAGCGCTGGAAAAGCGTCGGAGTCGCTTTGATCGTTTGCAACCCAGAGAGTGAGTGTGTGTGCGTGCGTGTGTGTTCCTTTCCGCCCCAGATTGTGTGAACGTGCGCCCCTTCTTTCTAACCAAGTGTGTATGCGTGTGTGTGTGTGTGTGTTCCTTTCTACCCAAAAGATTTGTGTGGGGTGTGAGCGTGCGTTCCTGCTTTCTAGTCGTGT